>JAQGAZ010001080.1:0-36888 GCA_034692225.1 Polydesmus complanatus | reverse complement strand
TGGTCGTAGCAAGTTTTTGGTCATTTACTCAGTTTCATTTATGATGCAGTTAGAGGCCTTTGCAAACGGGTAACTCAACTATGGTAATCGAAATGCTAAAAATTATTGAAATAATAATTATAATGTAAAAAAAATAATCTTTAATTTTCTATTACCGGTCGTGAAATTCTATTTTATTGGCAGTAATAATTAATAAATAGATAACCATTTCAATCAAATACCTCTGGAGTGAAGTTGTCCAACATGACGACCTCGCTACCGGCTTTAGCCGCTTCGCGAGCTTCCGCTAAATTTCGACATTCCACTTCGATTTTTAAAGAAAATCCCGAAACCGAGCGGCATTTTTCCACAGCCTATTTTCAAAAATAAAATAAAAATATTCGGTAAATTTATTTTTTGTGTATACAGATTATCTTACTTGAGATACGTTTCCAACGGTCCAAATGTGATTATCTTTGAGCATAACCATGGAAGACAAATCAAATCGATGAGTGTCAACTCCGCCAACAATCATCGCGTATTTTTCGACTAATCGAAAACCCGGAGTAGTTTTTCGAGTGCCGGCAATATTTCCCTTCCACCCGCAATCCTCGGCCAATTGCTTGGCTCGACGGCTAATGGAGGCGATTCCGCTGGCTCGGGCCACGCAATTCAACGCCACTCGTTCTCCTCGAAGGAGATCGCAAGCTCGACCACTCACGTGGGCTAATATCTGCCGATTCGAAGACGGACCTACTTCCACGCCGTCGTAAATATTTTCCAACCAATTCACTCGGCAATTTACCTCTTTAAAAATGGCTTCAACGAATGGACATCCGGCTAATATTCCGTCGGATTTCGCCAGTACCATCGCCGTTTCCGCTTGAGATCCAACCACGTAACCTCCGTAGTCTAACGACGGACAATCTTCCAGTAACCAGGACGCGATATACTTTTTAATAACCCCATCGTTGAGTAATGAGTCGAAATAATTAGCCATTATTATTTTTTTGTAACAAAAAAAAAAATTTTTTTTCTTTGTTTTCAAGTATTACATGTATTTAAATTGTTTTTAGAAAAATACGATATCAGATTTGATATTTTTTGACCCTTCAACTATGGAAAAAGTAGATAATTATTATTATTTCCGCTGGTGTTTTCGTACATATACAATGTCCAATCGATGACGAAAGGTCGAACTTTGATTGCAATATTTAAATAAAATCCGTTGTACCGTAATAAAAAAAAACACTAAAAATATTAATTATTAAGAAATTAAGGTAATATTATCATACATTAAAAACGTGGTCGTTATCGGTCGTATCACCTACCAACGTACAGAATTATTAACCTGGTTCTTAGCTGTATGACCTTTCATCTTGGCCAGAAAACTGTGTTTGTACAATCATGTATGAGCTTTCATTAAAATTTTGATATCAAAATAATTATTTAAAATTTACTAATGTACCACTATAGTGCTACATATTATGTAATAATATTATTTTAAAATATTAGTAATATTTCATTACAAATTTACACCAGCCAACAGAACAGTTTGGAAAGATGTTTTGGAATCAACGCAAACGGAACTCTCTAATGATGCCAATATAGATTACAAATAATTAGCCATAACTCAAGTACGTACTTGATAATTATTGATGAATACTATTAAAAAAAAAAAAAAAAAACCTTACGTCGAGCATTTTTGGAAATTATTTTTGGCAATGAGTTCGGTAAACTATCATTTTAACCTATATAAAATTGTATTTTGTACTTTGCACTGGTGCAGTAGTCAGTCTCCTTTCGTCGTCAAACTGAGAAAATAAACAAACTTTTTTTTTCTCTTCTTTTTTCTCACACTCAACGATCAGGAAAATACTACTTTGTTTATTGATCACTTTTATCGCTTCCAATATTTATAATTAGTATCTAATTATTTAATAAAAATAAAATTAATAAACCTTAATTATTATCGCAACTTCTTTTTTGCTTAAAAAATAATAACGTATGCAGTTAAATTTCGTCAATTGCATGGGACGGAAATAATTTAATTGCTTCAATTTTTAATTTAAAAAAAAAATAATGATTAATTGCTGTACAACTAATATACTGTACTCTCTAAAATAAAAATCAATATTATAAATTAAAAAAAAAAATTAGTTATGAATAAAAATTTAACTTAAAAAAAATCTGTTAAACTTACCATAAGCAGCAATAATAAAACAAGAAAAATTGCGAAAACTTGAGCAATTAATTGTTGTAAGTAAATTTGATGGCGAAACACGTGTAATTTATTGCAGTTGAATGAAAACGGACGAAAGTCCCACCGACCTCGGCTAAACTACACACGGTCGATGCGACTCTTTCGACCGTCATCATCTACCGCTTTCGTGAAAAAGAAAAGGCAATCGTAATATATAAAAATATATTTATATATATATATAATAATAATAATCCTGATCCTCCTGATATTTGAGAAATGGTTGCGAATAATTGCCGCTCTTCCAACGTGCAACTTTACACTTCAAATTTCAATCCTTTTCTGAAGGATCAAAAACGATTTTCCTATTAAAGCGTAATTTGAAATTAAAAACCGGATCAAGTTGTCGGTTCATCCGCCTCCTTATATCATCGTTCTGTTATCTTAACGTGTACTGGATACCAAAAAAAAAATTTTTTTTTACTAACATCTCTCAAGTCGGAAGTTTCGATGAACTTGCATAAAAAAAATTAAAAAAATAAAAAAAAAGCCAACAAGTGACTGTCTATATCTTCATCTGATCCGGTTTCTATTATTTCACGAACGTTAAAAATCACCGGCATTTCCGTTATTTGGTCACCTTATAACCTCTCGCCCCATTTTGTCAATCTCGCTATTCACGTACACGAGAGATTTTTCGAATAAATTTCACCTTTTACTGCATTTCTCGAATTTTACAGACATTATAACTAACTTCAACTTTCTCTTTCAAAAATAAAATTCTGCTTAATAATTATTACCCGACGAATGAAAATTAAAAATAAATTAATTAAAAAATAATCAAAAAAATAAACATTGATGAAGACTAATAATATTGGTACCCGATACAATTACCACAGCAGTAGTACACATTTAATTATAAAATAGATCAACAATGCTGAACTTTTTTTAAAAAAAATTTTTTACAAATTTTATGTTAAATAAAACTTTTTTTTTTCTTTTTCATAAAAAAAAAAAAAATCGAATAGGATGCTAAAAATAGACTGTCAGGTGTAATTTAAGTTTAAAAAGATTCATCTGACCCGCGTGTATCAACAAAATCTCATTCAAGGTCGGCTTTTATTTGTATTCTTTTTTTTTTTCTTTTTTCCTTTTTTTTTCTGACGTCACAGACCTGTTAACCTGTCTCATTTCCACATTCTCGAAAAAAAAATGTAAGCCAATGTCGTTGTTGATCACGGCTTCAAGGCCGCAACATCCGCGTTTGATCAACATTCCATTTTAAAGCCCCCCTTCCGTTAATACTGCAAAAGTGAATAATTACTACTACGGTTACGAGCATTTTAATAAGTGATATTAGGATCAACAAAACGTTTTATTCCCCGCAGATAAATGATTATTAAAATCTACGTCAAATAAAAACCCAACAAAATTTTTATATAAAAATTTTTTATTCATATTAAACGTTTTCCGCGACGTTTGATTTCTAATAATAATTACTCAACATTTAAGTTACAAATTTGTTAAGCCAATTAATCAATAATAGAAATGGCAAACCATTTTTTTTTTTTTGTTTTGAAAAAAATAATAATAATAAAAATGTTAATGCCAAAATTTTGCCAAAACAGCTAATAATTTTTTGTTTTAGTAAATTTGTCCAGCGAAAACAACAAATAGAATGGAAATTTCGGAATACTATACGGTTATTGAAAGATAAGTTTCAAGTCTATATGAAAGACTATAATCATTAATTTATAAATTCATAATCACTATTATACGTTTATAAACGAACGACTGAATTAAAATTTGTGCATTATTTTTTTTTTTCTTTCTTACATAATCATTTTTCGAGTTGCTGCGCTAAAATATTACCTGTGATAATATTAGTGGTAAGAATAATCTCAAATAGAAAAATCTTATCAAACGCGTACTGTGTGTCGTGATTTTCAATAAAAATCTCAATTTTCATTGAGCACAAATAATTGTGGCAATCAAAAAAAAAACAAAAAAAAAATTATTAAATTTTTATCAAACGCTACCATTTTCAAATGTTTCGATTTTTTTTTTAAAAAAAATATATCATAAAAACGTGAGAGGAAAAAAAAAATACTCATTCATAAAATGCCATCAGTTAAAATTCTAAAATTTAGTTAAAAAAAAAAATTAGAATTTACTACAAATTTTCAAAAATAAAAATAAAATGGGACATAAAACTCAATTATTTGTTCGATGAAAATAAAAATATCCCACCCAAAAAAAAAAAAAAAAAATTATTAAATCGTAAACATTTTTATCAAAGTTATATCCACAGACGGAAGAGATGCAATGAGATTAGACAGACAGACGGAGAGAGAGAGATAGAAGAAATACAAAGAGAGATTCAGTCGTAGCGTAGACGCGAGTATTTATAAACACAACTACGTAAAATCGGGGGGTGTGACGATATGAACCACTTTCTTGTATATCGACAGAAGAATATAACTGTTTGTATACTTTGTTAAAAGAGCAAAGATTCCAAAAAAAAAAAAAAAATTTTTTTTTTAGCAGCGGCGTAAGCACAGCAGCTGGAAGTACAAATTAATCACTGTTAAAATTTCAAAAAAGAAGAATTCCCGAGATCAATAGATCCCTCACAATTATTGTAAGATAATGAAAAAGACTAGAAACGAGCTGCTCTCTTCACTTTGCAAAAAAAAAAAAAAGACAAACAAAAATAAGAACACAAAAAAAAAAATTAATAATTTTAAGATTAATCGTGTAAGTGTTATCAAAACAAACATAACTTGAAAGTGCGAATTGAGAAAATCCTATTCTGGTTGTAAACAATCAACGTAAAGTGTCACCTAACAAAATACACGCAACCAAAAGACAAATAATAAAGATTTTTTTTTCCTCCCTCCTACCTTACCCCCCGTACCAATAATCGAAGAGAGCCGACGCCATCACTATTAGTGCTAAGAATTATGCGTTCACGCACCGTAATAATTATGAACAGTTTCCACTGCTTCAAAAAAAACAAAAAACAAACAAACAAACAAAAAAATCAAAAATAAAATAAAGGTTAAACGACTACCGGAGGTTTCATCTCCTTTTTCACCACGTAAAACCTGTGTTTATTTCCGAAAAATCCCCAAATAACTGCCACATTTTCGATTATGACGTTAAAAGGAACCGCGAACATCGCGCCTATCAAACACAGTGAAAATTTGAGCAAACCGTACCGATAAAGGCTGAACGACTTGATCACTCCCAACACGTACATGTACATGTTGGTGCCCATGAGAAACAGTGTCAGAAAATCCAGCAATTGCCAGCAAGGGACAGGGTAGAGTTCCTGTAAGACGATGTTGGATGTAATGAAAGGTAACGTAATCCAGGCGTAGAGAGACATGCTGAGAAACATCTTGGTCCTGACGGGAATTCTGGAATCGTGAACGACCAGATAAATACCTTGCATCCAGCGTTTTCTCTGCTGAATGAAATCCCAAATGGTAAACGGACTTTTCTCCCAGATTTCGCCTTCGATAAAACTAAAATTATAACCCTGAGCGGCGGCCGACATTCCGAAATAACAATCTTCGGCGATGGATCCGTCGATACCGTTATCGAAGGTGACTTTCCTCTCCGGGCCCACCTGAGAAACGACGTACGAACCTTTCCAACCAAAAACGGGTTTACGTAAAACGTTAAATTGAAATCGTAGCTTGCCCAAATCGTCGGCTACTCGGTAACTATCGGCCAGCGTCGTTAACCAATTGACCACTTCTTCGTTGGCATAGGTGATCAAACCTTGCCCGAACTGACATTTCCCGTCTAAAACAAAATTCAATATACCTCTCACGGAATTCTCCGTCAGGATCGACTCTTCGTCCAGATGAACGATCCAATCGTTGTCTCCCAACATGTTGACGTCATCTTCCAAACAATATTGTAAAGCTCGCGCTTTAAACAGAGCTCCGCTTTTGGTCTGATAAGACGAGGGAACCACGATCTCTCGGACCCGAGCGTGTTTGGTCATGTGGATGGGTTTATCGGTCACCACGTCCACCATAAAGTTTTCCAAACCTACATCTAAACAAGTATTAATGTTACGCAAAACGTTTTGTCGAACCAATTCGGGAAAATCTCCCCTGGTCACGGTTCGGATACAGATGTAAGGAGCCAACAACGGAGATCCTTTGAGTTTAATTTTATCGGGAAACGCGTTAAACAACACCATCCCGAGAAAATTACAGATAGTCTGAGGCACGGCCAAAAGTGGCATCAGACGGAAGAGGTAGAGGATGATGGCGGTTAAGGTACCATAACGTACAAAAGCGTCGAAATTCGGGCGTTTCGATTCTCCCAGACGAATTCCTCCGTAAATCAACTCCACCACGATGACGAAGGCGACGCACATAAAACAGTGAAAAAGATGTTTAGCTCTCGTTCCCAACATTTTCGAAACACCGGGGTTTTTTTTTTTTAGGTTTCTCTTTCCAAAATCGAAAAAAAAAAAGAAGATTTAGGTTAAGCTAAACAGATTTTTCCCCACCGTCACTCTCGTTCGGCCGAATGCATCCCTGGATCATCCCTCGTTCAAATATCCCATCTGAAACACATTTCAAAAGAGAATAAGAAAAGATAAACAAATACTGTAAAAATAAAAAAAAAATCCGCGTCGACGAAAATTACTTTTTTTTTTCGCAATACTCCGAGTATCTCTTTAAACGCTCGGCTAATAGGAAGCTTATCAGCAATCTTTTAGCTCTTCAAATGTTTGCGAAACATATCAACTTGGAATTTTATCAACCGCTAAC
Organism: Polydesmus complanatus; assembly: GCA_034692225.1. Taxonomy (NCBI): domain Eukaryota; kingdom Metazoa; phylum Arthropoda; class Diplopoda; order Polydesmida; family Polydesmidae; genus Polydesmus; species Polydesmus complanatus. Next base: position 29,910 of record JAQGAZ010001080.1, on the reverse strand, counting down.
TACATTACTTACACAATAACTCATTGTATAATAAGAATAAATAAAAACGTTGAAGATAGCAAAAATAAACCTCCACACTTCAAAGCTTATCTCGACACGTCAAATATTAAAAAAATATTAAATAATAAGCGTTTACAGTCAATATTTTTAATGGAACTATTACAAATAATAACGGTAAACACGGTGCTGTGACGCAACAAATCATATATTAAAACAGTACAGTATACCAAACCCTCCTGCCATTCTCTCTCGGTAAACCTAATTTATAATATCGCAATTAAATTTTTAATTCCCGAACTAAATTTCGTGTGACGTCAACGTTAGTTCGGGCGAGTGATTTGATACGCGGCAACCACGCACGCAGCTATTTCCTACGCTCGTCGTTCAGGGACGAAAAACCCAAACTGGGAAGTACACAAGTAAAAAAAAAAAAAATATTAACGTAACCCACTGCCAATATACTTAAGAAGAATCACCTGCCCCCTCCCCTCGTTTCTCTTTTTTCCCCCTCCCTGCTGATTTTAAAAGCTTAAGTAGGCCACCATAGACCCCGATTCCAACCGAGTGATGTGCTTTACGTGAACCCACATTCCACGCCACACAATTCCCTCGCACCTTGTTTTTTTCTGTCGACGCCGGAACATCTTCGCGCGCCGGAATATTTTCATTGGACTTGATCTCCGAGAGTTTTACACCTTTTACGATGTGAGAGGAAAAGCGAAATTTATTAATACAACTCAGCTTTTCTTTTACTCTCCCCCCACACACGCACACACGAAGGCCACGTTCAAATGTTATAATAGTCAAAACGTTGGGCAATCAGTATTAACGATACCTGTTAATAAATGCCTCGGTAACCATAACTACGGCTATTAAAAATTGAGAAGTATTAGGCCATCGATTGATTAGTTAATTTTAAACTTTTCCCAACTTCGTTTTTATTTATTTATTTATTTTTTGATTAATTGAAGTTAAAACGTGTTCCTTGAAGTTTTTCGTTGTGCAGGTGCTCGTGCGGTACTTTATACAATAGCGTTAGCATTATAAACTTCCTTATTCAAGGACATTTAAGAATTTAAAGAGACAATTAATTTTAATCGCTTTCAAGCAGATTCGCTATTCGAATAATTATTGCGAGGATGTGTACTTTATAAAAGTTGTTTTTCTTAATATTATTATTTTGGGAAAAATTACGCTTACCTAAACTTTATTTCCTTAAGGAATTTTTATCAGTTTCGCCAAAAGTTTCCCGCTAAATAAAAGTTTTCTTTTTTTAAATACTGTACTGTAACAACACGACGAGATATTAAGGTTGAAATTTACCAGGAAAAAAATATTTTATCTGGGGTTTTTTTCTCGCGCTTCTTATTTAACACGCAACTACTGTACATACGCGTTATACAATAAAGTTCAAATCGGCATTCGGGCCACCTGAATAAGCAATATCAAATAATATTATACATTTACGAGCACCTAAAAAAACAAAAAAATAATAATTAAATAAACCAAAAAATAAAAAAAGCGCCCCAAAAAAATAAAATAAAAAAAATCGAGTCTCTATAAAAAAATTGTGACTGTGAAAAATAAAGGTAAAAAATTTCTGTTTACTTTCAGCCCAGTTAAAAAAAACCCGAAAACAAAAATTATTAAATAACTCCGAAATTCAGAATAAGTTATTGAAATATGCAACAAATAATAACAAAATTTTTTTTTAATATGCTATCAAAACTTACCGGGGTAAGTAAAAAAAAATACTGTATACAGAAAACAATAATTGAAATGTGTTTTTACCTTCGTTTTTCCAACATCCCCTTTCACAATGCAATTTCACGCAGCAGCCAAACTCCTTAACGCGCTGCTCACACTACCCAACTGCCTCGGATCATTTTTCAGTAAAAACAAAATTGATCCGCGCCAGACTTAACTTACTAGTATATCAAATTATGGCGGAGAAGATTTATAATCATCTAAATGACAAAAATCTCCTTATAATTCTAGGCAGATAAAAGTACGAGTCTGACATGTGACCTCGTGTGATTCAGCATGGATGACCTCATCGCCTCACTTTTTTTTTTCAAAGCCCCCAACCTCCTTCTTTTTTCTCCTCTTTATCCTACTCATTATCTGTCGAAATCTTTTTCTTTTTAATTAATTTACACCACGTTCGATTACGCCAACTTTGACGAAACTATAAAATTATTAACTGAATACTGATTTTTTTTATATATATATCAATAAGCGTTAAATACGTATCGGAATTTTGCGAGAGCGATCGTATAGAGTCTCAATTTGTACGGTAAATATCTCACCATGCGTGGTACTGTAATTTCATGGCCTGGGTTGCGTGTAGTAGCTTCTTTCCTGGCTAGGTAGATAATTGAAGTGGTCAGCAACTACTCGGACAATTTCAAATTCAATCGATGGCGTTTCTACTGTCTTTTTTCGTATCCAACATTTTTCATAGAAACCTTTTCCAATGGAAACTTCAAAACACCGGCGACGCCCAAACGCCAGCTTCTCTACCCGCCACTACACGAAAATACGTCCAGCGATACAAACAGCAACAACAATTCTCACACACTCGCATTCTCTGCGCATGCGCAATTCATATTTTTATCAAACAAATTTCTAGTTTTTTATATAAATAATAATAAAAAAAATTTAATAATAAGAAATTATTATTAAGAAATTACCTATCTAATGTGACGCGTTTAATATGCTTTGTAATTAAAATAAATACTATATTTTATATTTTAAAATTCCGAGTATCACGCTTTTGAGATACAGTACGAGCAACACTTCTAAACGACGATACAGGGTGTCTTCGAACAAAATAATTATTTGCATGCGAAATAATTATTATCAAAAATGTTATTAACTTATTATAAGTATTTTTTAAAAAAAAAATATAAACATTGTACTACTAAAAATAAATTCTTTTGTTATAGCTGGCAGCTTTCGAAGAAATAATAAGATTTACCAGTATAATAGGCGCCACTTTTGGGAGGTGTTCGGGCACCCCTTATTTTTTTTACCCCGAAAATTATCTAAAATAATAATATTATTAGTTTCAAAAGCCTCAAAAGTACCGGTAACCTCAAATTGTAAAAAAAAACAAACATGCCGATAAATACAGTACCGTACTGTAGTTAGTATAAAGTTGAGATTCGATTCTTTCTGACTATACATTCTGTACAATGTACATGTATTTGAGCAACTCAGGACCTAGGAGGAAAAGGGAGAGGGGTGGGGCGTGCTGGAAAAAATTGTACTAAGTTGTTTAAAAAAAAAGGGCTAAATTTGTCACTGAGAAGTGGGATTAAGTTTGGGGTTACATGTAGGCCCTACCGGTAGCCCCCTCCCCTCTCTCCCCAAAATGTGCGAGATACCAAAGGCTATAGGTATTCCCAATTAATGTAAAATCTGCCGGATGCGTCACTACTGGATCAACTCACACCACACAAAAAAAAAAAGATGGAGCCTGCACTAACGATTGAGTTCAATTTCAAACATTCATAATTGCCGTACGTAGGGGGACATTTAATAGCGCAGGTCTAAACATATCAGATTGCGCTTCCGGCTCTCAAAGTGCTTCATTCCGCTGTCATTTAATGAAAGCTCATCGATGTACTTATAAAATTAACAATAATAAAGAAAATTCCCGAACTCTATACCAGAGGCTATGATAGTAGCTATTAAGCCCATGTGTGTTTTTTCTTTATTCGTTTTTGGTCGTCCCGAAGAAACAAAGAATAAATTTAATTTTAATTTACCGTAATTAATTTTATTTCGAGTTACATGACTAAAGATAAAACTTGGAAACGAATAAAAAACAAACAATATTGCGCATACTTCGCTTCAATTGTTTCAACAATCTTTATCTAATGTCATGTTTTCAAAGTTTTAATTTTTTAATAAAACAATTAAATTTCCCATTGAAAAAATGTATCGTTAATAATTTAAATAATGGAAAAAAAAAATAATATTATACAGTTACCATTTTTATCAACATGCATTTTCGTGCATTATTTATTTTTAAAATCTTTATGCAATATCTTCTTTGTTAAATTTGTCAATAACCTTTACTCAGGGCACGTCTTAGGCTACAAATTGTTGCTATTTTTTGATTTTACGTTTGCGCAGACATGGCTTACCTGTATTTACGATGTTGACGTTTGTTTACTCTGTTTAAAATTCTCCTTTATACTTTTTAAAAGGAGGGTGAGAAATTTATAACAATTAAGATATGAATGTCAGATGCGCGTCGTTCATATTTCATCACTCTTAATAACATCTAAGCTATACGTACGTTCTCTGCGCATGCTATAATTATATTGCAAAACGTGGCATAGCTTCGCTTTTTTTTTAAATAACATTCATACGTATCTTTAACACTGAAAACCAAATATATTTTTTTTTAATATTGAAGAAAAATAACCACTTAATCAGCGACGCGCTAATTATAAATTTGATCAAACGTTTTTTTTTTTTTTTTAATTTCACTCATCAATATGAATTTAAAACACCAGCAGTTTTAAACATATCGAGCCAATTAAGCCTTGTGAGAAGAATAAAATATACCGTATTCAAGATAAAAAAATTTAAAATCAGATTATTAAATTTCATCATTATAAAATAATTAGTGCAGAAACTATCAACATATTAATGGTGTTCCATTTACTGACCACAGAAATAATTATGCAGCATGCTATAACCTAATGAGATTGTTAATCAAAATAATTAAAAAAACAAGTGATATTGAATCATTTGTCGACGGAAGGAAATGCGATGTTATTTATAATATTATGTAGACTACATATACAGTAAAAAAAAGTTTTTTTAATATCAAGGCCATAACTCAAACTTTTAACGGTAGAAAATAGCCTGGCAATAAATAAAAATATTAAAAATTGCAATTTGCTCAAACGGTAGTTCATAATAATTTTGTTTGTATATATTTATATATTTTTAAGTAGCTATGACAATATTGACCAATGCAATTACCTTTAAGCGTAGGCTGCAATTGTAATGCATAAAAACCCAATAAGAATGATTAATCGATTGTCATTTTCATTTATCATCATAAATGTCGTTTATAAAAATCAATATCTCGTATACTATTGATTATAAAGAGGCCTGATAAAGTGATTTGATGTTTAAAAAAATAAATAAAATGTTTGTAAGTTTATAATGAAATTGTTTATTCAGAATCATGCATAATGCTTCTCATATATTTTTTTTTTCTTTACATGGTATATAATAATTACAATCAATCATATTTATCAGAATTTACAGTAGGCTACATGCACATGTACAGTTGCTTTTTAATCACGTAAAACGACGACTAAAATGGAGACGATGTTTTGAAGTAGAAAAATATTTTCATCTTTACCTTTAGTATCCGAGAGAACGTTCATTTTCGATTTACTGTCTTCAGCAAGTTTGAGCAATTGGGTGCAAATCGGTGGAGAGTTTGTTGGCGGTGAGAGCTGCCTTGACAGCGGTCAGAGCTGGAGCAGGCAATGTCTTTTCTCGACTTCCAACTTCGACGATGTCTATAGAAAACACATTTAAATTATTATCTTCATCATTCACCGTACTTTGATTCCCTGAATTTTTAATAAATTTAAACGAATTGGAGGCTTACATCTATGACTTTTTCCGTCGGTTTCACAAACAACGTAGCTGAAATAGCTTTTTGGGTCGGCTACCAAGAATGTCATAACAGATGTGGCATTACCTTAATAAATAACACACTCATGTTAATTGAATACTAAAATAATTAAACCTTTTTCTGACAAAAAAAAAAAAAAAAAAAAAAATTAAATATTTACCGGCTACGAGATTAAGTTTAGTATTTTTTCCGTCAATTAAAGATGAGGTAATAGCCCCGTTTACTGGTTTGTTGTCGCTACAATATAGATTAATAAGTTAAGTTTATAAATTAAAAAGGAGAAACTAAGCGTGTTAATTTACGGAGCAATCAAATTAAATTTATAATCTAAGCTGCCGTCGGGTTTAGCAGTCACGTCCCAAGTTACACATTTATCACTGTGTTCGGCTTCGTGGGGTCCAAAGCCTCCTCGATTCTCGTTGACGACGAACCATTTTCCAGCCATCTAATTTTTTAAAAAAAATTAAATCATTATCGTTTAAAATTATAAGTCAAATAAACTGTGAAAATTACCGCTTTGCTGTCGAGAGTGGCCACGGGAGTGTAAGTTGGACACGGTCCATCGATGACTGGAGGCGGCGGTTCAGGCGTCGATTGTCCGCTGACAATCACCATAAAGCCGCACAGAGATAACAATAATGCGTAAGAAGCCATGGCTATTTTGATGAATGTCGAAATGTAGAGTAAAACCAGGAATACTGACAGATAGTTGATAACAGCTACTGTCTTTTATAGGCCAAATTAATGGGCTAATAGACCTTGATCTTACGCTTTTTCAAGGACCTCCAGTTTTTTTTTTTTTTGAAATGTTAATCACGTTACATTTTCTATAATTTTCGCAAGAAAATGTTATAGAAAGCAATCGAAGGCCGAATATTGAACTACAGTATGTCTATTATTCCTATTTAAAAAATCCCTTTTTTTTTATTTGGGAAACTTGTTTGACGAGGAAATTCATGGTTTGAGCCAGTTTCAACACAATTTTTCCTAGAAATATTTTTTTCACAAATGCGGTATAAAGCAAATTGGTCATTTTATTTTTTTGTTTTTGATATATTTTGATAATGTTGAAAGTAAAATCATGTCCAATTGACCTCAATCTAAAATAAATCAAGCAATTTGCTCGCGTTTTTTTTTAAATATTACTAGACGATTCAATAATAACTAGTGTAGCAATGTTTTAGGAAGAAAAAAAAAGCCGTTTATTTTATTGCAGCGCTTGTTTGTTTTTATGTTTGATGAATAACAATGCATTAAAAATAGAGTATTATTTTAATAATTATTATACCTAGGCTTTAACAACAATTATCATTACATGTCAAAGATTTTAACTACCGCTGTGCATGCAGAATTCGTAACTACTATACTGTACTAACTTTCCTAAGAAAATTTAACTTGGTTTTTCCAAATTGGCGATAATTATAGAATAATACTCGTAATAATAATAGATCAATAAAATAAATTAATTAAACAATAATATTTAAGCCTATTAGTAAGTTAAATTATTCAACTATTGAGTGATTTTATTATCAGAAAGTTTTTGTTTTTATTTAAATTATTAAAGACTTTTTTCTCCTAAAATTGATTAATGTCAAAAATAACAGTTTTTCGAATCAAATGCGCTATACTGTAATTATTGCGAGTACTTTATTTTCATATCTAAACTATTTAAATATCCTATTATCTACTGACCGTAGGCCTATAATAGGGCGTGCGCACAATAAAAATCATCTATTTATCGTTAGAATTGCAACATTTTCCTTTAATCAAGTCCAACAGTTACAAAAAATTAATAAAGCGCGTTAACAAAATGCATAAAGTAAGCGGAAATTTAAGAAAATAAAAATTTAAATCGGTTGTCCGGGGATTGAAAATGTAATTGTAATATGGTTCGGTGGTTACTCTAGCAAGTTTGATCTACAGGAGTTAATTCCGCCTTTATATCTCGACTTTTCAATGCCTCTTTGGCAGCGTCTTTATCGGCAGCTGCCAATGATTTCCCACGACCATAAACGCCAATCATATCTAACAAATAAAGGCAATTGCGTATGAATTTACTGGCCTTGTAATAATAATAATAAAATAAAATTGTTTTTTATATTTACATCCGTGCTTAGTTCCATCAGAATAGCAAGTGCATGAAACCAGACGATTGGTGTAATCGGTGTCCAAAACGACAACTTGGAACGTCAATCCCTTAGGAATATCGTCTGGCAATTTTAAAGTAATTACCCAAGTTAAAAAAAAAAAAAAAAATATGCGCAATTAAGTAAAATGAATATTTTAAAATAATTTACCGGATGTAAGTATATATTTTGCTTGGGTTCCTTCCACTTTAGCAGATGATCCTTTCTCAGTGTGTTCTTTACCGTCACTACAATTATTTTAAAATCATTATATTATTTACTCGATCGAGATTTATTTTATAACAACCCTTTCAAATAATAATTACCCGTCGGTATAAGTTTTGACGACATCGAAACCATTAGGTTTAGCAGTTAAAACTTTCTTCTCGCAGTTTTCTACAACTTCTTTAGTATCTTCGTTGCCAACATAAGCGTGAAAGTGTTCCAGCCATTCTCCAGATACCTGCACATTTTTTAAAATAAATTATTAATACTGTATACGAATAATTTTTCTTTTAAAACAAAATTTAAATAATATAATAATTCTTAATTGCCTTATCGGAATCGATGTTTTCAAAGGGTTTGAAATCCGGACATTCTCCAGGAAGAGTTGGTTTTCCGCCCAAAACGGCAATTGCCATGCCCGAGAAAAGAATGAGAGCAGCGATCATCTTCATCATTGATTAATTTTAGATAAAAGCAAATTGATTCAACAAATGTTTAAAATATTATAATTGTGTAAAGTTTGAACGGCGCGTATTTATAGCAAAAATATGCAAAAACAAGGAACTCGGTACCTGGTTGTGTAATGATCGATACAATTTATGCATCGCAAAGTCATCTCAAAAACAAAACTCGAGTAAACAATTATTTTCAAATTTTCCAATGATAAACTGCCTATTTTAAAAAACGTATCGAATGACTAAACATCTTCCAACAGTCTGCAACAGAGCTCGTCACGACTAAATAATTGTAATATTTTAAAGAATGACATTTTACATTCATTTTTTAATATTAAGCGTATTATTCAAAAGTTACAAAAACAAGCTGTAGACAAATTTCTTAAAATAAATTAAGACGATCAAAAGACAATAGAACACTTCTATTAACCGAGTTGAATAAGACCTTGACCCTCCCAGTGATCAAATTATCGAAAAACGCGCAAAAATAGTCTAAGGCAATAAATTTAATTAATGGAGCTAATTTTGGTATTACAATACAAGGTTCATATGCATTGTTAATGAAACTAATTTGCGCTTCAATTAGATGTTGCAGGGTACTATTAACAACCTACTTTTATGCTCATATTGCTGGCAAGTAAACGTATAAATGCAAAAAAAAAGTACGAGTAACAAAAATACAGTATTATTAAAGATTATAATAATGAGGAGAGATTGTGTGGGGTCAATGTTTCGCAGTTTTTTTTAAATGCAAAATACGAGTAAAGACCAACAGTGTGTTGTCATCCGCAGCTACCAGTAACCTGTTTCCTGTTTAATCTAATATTTTATATATTAAAAATTATTTAACTAACTGTTTAATCCTTTGCTTATAAAATTATTTAATGGTTTAGTTTGTAAAACAATCGGTAATTCCTGCAATTTAGATTCTAAAGTCAAAAATAAAGCACTTCCGGTTTCCATACAAATTAAAAACAAGACGTGTAGCCTAGGCATATCAAAATAAAATGTAACATAACTACTTCCTACAAATAAATAAAATAAGTCATTTTAATTTATTCCCAACAAATACGGTCACAATTGAATGTAAAAAAAACCAGCAGTGTAAATGGTTTCACTTGATTTCTTTGGGCAATTGCGATACAATAAGTCCAAGTTTTTTCTTGTCTGACATCATATGGCTTGCGCATGAATTAAATATTGCAATAGCAAGCTTATATTTTGGTAAACTAGGCTTGTTCCGCGATCAATAATTTAATTTTAGTACCGGTACTATTGTTTTAAAAAAACAAAAACGTATGTTACAGTGCAGCCTATCAGTCAAAGATTATAATATTAAAATTATAAAAAGCGATAATAAATAAGATGAGCGCCGACCTTGCGAAGCCAAAAATATTTTTTTAAGATGTTACTTATAAAATTGGATGATTATAATACGTCGTCCTATTTTTAGCTCTATAGTTTTTAAATTTTAAAGGAATTACTTAACGCTCACGGTCAATCAAAATAATTATTATGTTTCGCCACCTTATATTGTGTAGCTTTAATAATAATATTGTAATAATAATTATAATGTAGCCTAGCTATAAATAAACAATTTTTAATTATTATTTTATAGATACTGTATACAGTAATTATGAGCATCTGTATAATCTTGATATGAGATAGTATTACAGTATTAAAAGTTTAGTACTACGAAAAACAAAACAACACAAAAATTAAACGTCACAACATTTTTTTTAATATGTTTACATTGCAAGCTCACGTTACTTGATACACGATACACAGCGTTAACAAACATTAAAATTTTAATTAAAAACATATATAGAATAGAAAGGGAAGAAAAATATTTGGACGATACAATAAAAAAGATAAAGAAAATGTTGGCCCCCCTATACTTAACAGCTTTGATCGACGAGTTTTAATTCAGCAGTAATTCCGTGGAGTTTGAGAACTTCCTTGATTTTGGTTATTTCTTCGGCGGGGTAAGACTTTTGGCGCCCGTAAACGGCAAATTTGTCTAAAATTATTTGAAATAAATACAATACTCATCTATTTTGTAAAATTTATTATATTTACATCCGTGCTTCGATCCATCGGAAAAGCAAAGTGCTCCCATCATAATATTATTGTAGTCAGTGTCGAAAACGGACAAAGTAAATGTAAGACCTTTCATCGCGTTTAACTCTTCTACAACGTGATAAAAATTAAAATTGTTTATTTTTAGAAGCTAAATTTAATAATCAATTTACCTGCAGAAACGGTGTATTTAGCTAGGGTTCCCGCAAGCTTGGTCCCCTTGCCAGTCTTCGTTACTAGTTTGTTGGCTCTATCAATAATTCATTAAAAATTTTAAATATTGAGCAATAATTATAAAATTAAATTTAAAAATCAATTTACTCGTCCATAAAAGTGTCTGTAGCGTCAAACCCAGTTGGTGTATTGACAATGTTCTTTTTGACGCATTTGCATATCTTTTCTGGAGCAGTTTTGTTGATTTCAGCTCCAACAACACCGTGTCCGAGTTCAAACCAATCGCCCGCCACCTGTATAAATGACAAATTTTTTATTAAAAATACATTTAAATAAAAAGTAATATAGACTACCTTAGCGCCATCGAGGTTTTCCACTGGCTTGAAGTCTGGGCATGGGCCGGTAATGGTTGGCGTGCCACTTCGGGCAACAGCAGCCAAACCGAATAAAGCCAACGCAATCAATAAACTTTTCATTTTCGAATTTCAGGTAGAATGCAAAACGTACTTAAGAAGTAGTTGAAGTTGTTAGCTCAAGTGTTTGAGACCGACAAGAAATTTAGCAACTAACCATCGATTATTTATACTCAAAAATCAAGGATTTAAATTTGCCAAGTCATTAAAAATATTTATCAAACCCGGCATGATAATAACAAAGCCATTCAGACGAACATCACTTTTTTGTTATTGAAAGATCGAGTAGAAAAGAAAAAAAAAACGAGGTGAAAGCTAAATAATTATGCACGGTAACATAGTTGCATACATTAAGAGATGTACCAGTCACAGATGAGAAAAAGGAAAAAGCTAACAAAAGGATGCTTTTAATTTAATAAAAAATAATAAATTAAAAAAAAAAAAAAATAACATGAAAAAGAAAAAGTTTCCTAAAAAAAAAAAAACTCTGTCAATTAATCCATTACCGGTTTAAACAATTGTACTTTTATGATAAGTTAATTCAAATGTGTGAAATACATGACTTTTGTACTGTTGCAAATATGCAATGAAAATCGCTACTGTCATTTGTGTAGCCTACCAAATATTTTTCCATTGTGAAACCATTTTTCACAATGGTTAACGATGTGCAAATCAAAAAATGGTAAAACGCAAGCAAATTTTTTTTTCAAAAAATACTTTAAAAATTAAAAAACAAAATTTTAATATTCTTTAAATGACACGTATATTATCGCTTTTATAATAATTTATTCATAGTCCTTGGCCAATATTTTTTTAATTCGCTCGGTCAACCAAAATTATAGGCCTACATTAGGCGGTGGTGTTCCGCCACCTTACAAGTTATATAACTTTAATTGCAGTAGCAATATACGGGGTGTTTCCAAAGGTCATGCTCAAACTGAAGGAGGAGGTAGAGCAGTAAAAATAAACAACTTTCAATCAGAAAAAAAATTGTCTTTGAAGCTTAATGACGGAGTTAAGGGTTTTCACCTGGGGCATGCTGCCCCTGAATAACCCTATGAATTCACTTAATAGCAAGCTGTACCGCAATGTCTCTCTGATATGCGGCACAATGAATATACGCTTAACTCAACCCATAAAATGCTTGCAACTCCGTAATTAAGCCTCAAATACCATTTTTTTTCTGATTGAGCATGACCTTTGGAAACACCCTGTATAATTTAACTTCACGGTCTACACCTATACAATTTTTAATTTTACTTTCATAGATTTATAGAAAGCGTTTAACGTCCTTTTCCAAAAATATTTTATAGTAAAAATTTAGAAAACTAGTAAAAAAAGATTTAAAACCAGACAAACGTGGGTTTTTCCAAATATCTGAAACAACTACTGGTACCCAATGACTCAAAACAATGATTGTACAAATACGGTCCAAAAATGAAATTTGTCTCGTATTTGTTCAACTTATTCAACCACCAAGTAGAAATATAAACTCAAAAAAAGAAATCAGGTTTTCAAGCAGAGTTTGCGTCAGACTTTTTTGGTAAATCTAAAAAAAAAACCGCTTCAAAATAAAATACCGGTATTGTAAAAAAACAACTTTAAAATAATTTTTTTTTTCTTTGAAAAAATGCAAAATGTAAAAGTTTTTAAATTTAAAAATGGTTTTCGTATAAGATTTACAAGACCCACACCAAAAATAAGCTCTATTGCGTTTTTTTCTTACAAAAAATAAATAAATACGGTAAATAATAATAATAAGAAAGTGTATTATTTCTGAAGAAATACGGTATGATTTGAAATTAAATTTTTTATCTACTTATCAATTATTTTAAAGTACAATACTGCATTTGTTATTTTTGTAAAACCGTTTTTAAATTTGAAGTTTTAAATACTGTATACGCAAATTTACTTTTTTAAGGTTTAAAGATTGATACGAGCATTCAAGAGTAAGATTTTGTTATATCGGCGTTCTTATTAAAAGTTTCACAATACGAAAAACAGGACAACACAGAAATTAAATGTCACAAAAAAAGTTTTTTTAATATGTTCACATTGCAAGCACACGTTATTTGACGATGCACAACGTTAACAAACATAGAATTTGAAATTAAAAACACAGAATCGAAAAAGGAAAAATATTTGGACGACACAGGAAAAACGATTAAAAAAACGTTGGTCACTACTTAACAGCTTTGATCAACGGGTTTTACTTCACCGGTAATTCCGTGGGCCTTGAGGAGTTCATTGATTTTGGTCATGTCGGCGGCGGGGGCAGTCTTCTTGCGCCCATAAATGGCAAATTTGTCTGAAATTATTTGAAATAAATGAAATATTGATCAATTTTGTAAAAACTAATTATATTACATCCGTGTTTGGTTCCATCGGAGAAGCAAACAGCTCCAGCCATCATGTTAGCGTCAGCGCTGACGATAGACAGAGTAAGTGTAAGACCCGGTGCCTTGGTAGCTAAGTCTTCTACAACATGATAAAATTAAATTATCTATCTTAAAAGTTAAAAATTTCATGATGAATTTTACCGCCAGAAAGAGTGTATTTAGCTTGAGTTCCCTCGAGTTTGGTTCCCTTTGCTGTCTTCGTTACTGGCTTGTTGGTTCTACCAATAAGTTATTTTAAACATCGATGGATAAAATGTTAAAATTTAAAAATCAATTTACTCGTCATTATAGGTGACAGTGGTGTCAAAACCAGTTGGAGTATTGACAATGCTCTTTTTGACGCATTTGTGAACCTTTACTGGCTTAGTTTTGTCGACTTCAGCTCCAACAACACCGTGTCCGAGTTCAAACCAATCGCCTGCCACCTGTTAACAACAAATTGTATGATAAATGCATTCAAATAAAAAAGCAATACTTAGTTAATATTAATTAAATTTACCAGAGCGCCATCGAGGTTTTCCACTGGTTTGAAGTCAGGGCATGGGCCGGTAATGGTTGGTGTGCCACTTCGGGCAACAGCAGCCAAACCGAATAAAGCCAACGCAATCAATAAACTTTTCATTTTCAAATTTCAGGTAATTGCAAATCGTACTTAAGAAGTAGTTGAAGTTGATAGCTCAAATGTTTGAGACCGACAAGAAATTTAGGAACTAACCACCGATTATATATACTCCCAAAAACCATGGCCAATATGCTCAAGACACGCGAAAAATCAAGGATTTAAATTTGTTGCCAAGTCATTAAAAAAAGTTATCACACGCCCCAACTTTTATTTATTACCCTGTATGAGAATAACAAAGTCATTCAGAAAAACATCATTTTTTTTTTTAAAGAAAAAAAAAAAAAAGCCGAGGCGAGAGCTAAATTATGTAACACAATGGCATAAATTAACAGATGAAGATGTAACAATTGCACGAGAGAAAAAAACAAGTTAATAAAAGGATGCTTTTAATTTAATAAAAAGTAATGAATAAAGAAAAAAAAAACAACAATGAAAAAGTTTTCTAAAACAAAAAAACTTTGATAAAATAATCTATTTAAAACAATTGTACTTTTATGATAAGTACAATTGTAAAAGTGCAATTAAAATCTCCACTGTCATCTGTGTACGTGTAAGTAATAAAAATAAAAAAAAAAAAAGTTTATTAAAAAAAAAAATTTGGGTTTGTCATTACTGTATTTTAGATTAGAAACCCCACCAAAATCAAGTAATGGAAATGCTTTTTTCACAAATGATTAACGACGCCCAAATCAATCAATAGTAAAACGTAATCAAATTTTTAAAAAAAAGTATTTAAAAAATTAAAATACTAAATTTTAATGTTCTTTAAATTACAAGTACGGTATATCATATTGGCAAAATGACAAAACTTAAATCGAAGATTATAATTGAAAAAAAAAATATAATCAATTATTATTGTTGTTTTATAACTAATATTTATTTTGTTTGGTACCAATTGGTGTTTGTCCCCAGCTTTAAATTAACCGCTTAGTCACTTAATCTAAATCCGTGACTAGCTTATTTCAAAAAGCATTTCATAATACACCCTTTAACTGTGCCTCATCGTCCAAACACCAATTGTACTATTCAACGTCATCATCTCAGCCTTGACTTCTACCTGTATCTAACCGACAAAGAAGGCGACAAAAATAGTATTTTGCAGTCGCTAAGCGAATACCTAACATGTAATTTAATTACAATTATGTGCTCGGTTTGTTATTTTTTAGTATTTTAATATAAATTATTAAAAAAAATATTTTTTCACTATTTAATTTTCTTCGATTTTGAACGTAATAAATTATAATTAGTGTATTTACAATGTTTTTCGGTGAGCCCCGGAATGTAAAATGCTCGATAAATTGAAGAACAACTGAAAATAATTAAATAAATATTCAATTAATTTTTAAATACAGTACATGGTACCGTAGTTTTACATATTTCATCG
This sequence comes from Polydesmus complanatus, assembly GCA_034692225.1. Taxonomy (NCBI): domain Eukaryota; kingdom Metazoa; phylum Arthropoda; class Diplopoda; order Polydesmida; family Polydesmidae; genus Polydesmus; species Polydesmus complanatus. Next base: position 14,359 of record JAQGAZ010001080.1, on the reverse strand, counting down.
ACTTACGGCGTTCAAAGTCAAGAGCTAACCTCTAATATTTAAATGAAAGATGAAGTCAAAAACATAACGATTTACTCTGGACTATCAAAACGCAATAAATTTCCGTGCAATACAGTGCAGGGGTACAAATCAAAACGCGTGGTTTTCATAAAATTCAATTTTAAAATTTTAAAATACCGTGCACGTATAGTAGCCAAATCCCATAATATACTATGTGGTAAGCTTACTCATGTATTTGAAGATACCGTAGCAAGATTTTATAACTTGTTGCATAGAAACAACGTTTAAATAATTTTTAATTTATTTATGCATGATACCCAGACAGCCAAATATAATTTATACAGTAGACTACGTATAAATTATTAAACAACATTAAATTTTTACTAAGAAAAAATAATAAATCAATATAAACCACAATTAAATTCTAAATGTTCAATGCTTATCAAAATTCTATACGTATACTATAATAAGAACTATTAAATACATGTAATTAAACTAGCTAAACTTCGTTTTTTAAATATCAGTCTGGTAATAATATAATAGGCACCTAAATTTTTGTTAAAAACTTAAAATAATAATACAATAGTGTAATAATAACTCTAATACTGTACAGTATAATATCTAAGGTTTCTCAAAAAAAAAATTATTTTGGGGGGAGGGAAGGGGGGCACTTTCAACCCGTATTTTTAAATACCAGTACCAGGAATTTTTTGCCCATTCTGTATAATTCCACACGATTATGTTATAATAACATCCGGTTGTATTAAACAGCCACGTATTACTGTATTTATTTATTATTATCACCTTAAAAGTAATGTTATTTGATAAGTGCCAATTGTAAAGTGGAATACGATTAATATTTAATTTTAATGTAGCCTAATGGGTATATGTTAATGAATTTTAATTCATGAGTTGACGTAAAATGTAGCCTTTATAAAAAAGTTTGGCTTAATGGGTTTAAAATTATCGCCGTGGTGCAAAATTTATGTTTTTTAAAAACATTGACACATTAACTAATAGTATTTGCTAATTAGTTAATACCTAATGTGTTACCTAATATTATGTAGCCTACTGACGTGTCAAGCGCATTTACCTTATCTACAAGTAGGTCTACATGAAAAAAACATCTAATTTCCATTTTAGCGATTATTTTCCACTATAAATGAGAGAAATCTCACAAAATAAGAAGAATCTAATTTACACGACTTTTTTTATTCACGATTTTATTCACTGAATTTTTAATTCACCATTTGAAAATGAAAAACTGTGAAGAAAATAATGCCAACAATAACGAAGCTTACGTAAAATTTGTTCCATGTACATGCACCGTACATTTTAACTGCCTTATTAACGTTATACTTGTTTTAGTTTTTTTTTTGTTTAGTTTTAAACGCCTTCTTAAGTTTAGCGGTATGTAAAATTAATGATTTTATGAAAACAATAAATTGAGACTATGGTATAGCCTAGTCTAATCATTGTAAAAAGTGTCTACTCAGTAGGGTATAATCAAGTCAATTTAAAGTCAAGTAAAAAACCTTAATTATGATAATTATTAATTTCAAAAATATTTGAAAAAATACAGTAGGCTACCGGTACTTAAAGCGTTTAAAAATTCGAAAGTTTTTTTTTTTTTTTACTACCGTATAAACCTACAAGGGCCGCGTACGAGGTAGTACGGTAATTTTAGAGAATGGCCTTCAAAGTTTTTTGATGACTATATTTTCCACGCGGCTTAAACTAACATAAAAAACGGCGGAAGAAAAGTTACCTTCATGCAGATAGGGTGGGCTAGCCCTAGTAAACTTGGAAATTTAATAGAAATCCAGAGTAAATTCGCTTATTACGGCTGTGTAGTAGGGTAAAACGGAGGGTTATTCAAGATGTTTATACGCTCCTCATAAAAGCGTTTAAAATTTAACGCGCCATTGAAACATTTTAAAAAACGCCTAAATTAAAATAATTTAAAAAATGACTTACTCAGAAGAATGAAGAAAAGGCGCTGAATAAACTATTGTCCAATCATTTATTTTTTTAGAGTATCTTGGCTCGCGCTGACTTTCTTTATCTACATCTAAATCGATTAGAAAATGACACTCCTCAACCGCAATCTATCAACATAAAACACAATTTAAGCATTTACATGTAATTAACACAAAATTTATACAGTTCATTTATTTACATATCGTGAAGTTTCTTCCTTATTTGCATCATTCATGTGATCTGGTATTAATGAGGTAGCATTTGGATGCTGCGAATAAGATTTTGGTAATTGGCCTCGAAATTCGGATTGAATAAACTGAAGTTGCCAACTAATAAAAATTATTTTCAAAAATCAATTGACGTTTAAATGGCGTATAAATAATTGCTTTATTTCGTACTTGCTGGGCAGAAAAAAACTGCTTGGAAATCGGTACCACTCTTTTCCAACACACAAATTGACGGGATCTTTCGACGAAATTTCTCCCCCAAGTCGGTAGGCTTGCAAATAAGTATCAAACGGTGCGTGATAACCTATTCACACAGCAAGTAAATTTATAAGTTTGTAGTATAAACTAATTTAAACAGATCTTAAAAATAATTATAAACAATATACTGTATAGCCAAATACATTTCGCATATCAAAAACCTCGAGCATTTTTAAAGGTAAAAGTAATTAGGTAAAAAAATAAATAATGAGGGCTTCATTGCAAAATCCCGGCTATTATTTTAAGTTTCCCAAAACATATCGATAAACAAAAATCAATTAAAATTAAGATTATTTACTCACCATTGTACAAAGCTAAACTCCTGGAAACTGCGAGAAGAATAAATGGTAAAGAGATCGTAAATCCTAAATAAACTTTGGTGGGTTTCTTTATTGCCAATAAGTAAATAATCAATTTCTAGGATAAAAATTAATTTAATATTTATTAGGAATATGACACAATATTGTCAACTCATAAAAAATGTATCATCTTACCTCAATTTGATCAAAACAAATAGAGCTTGAAAGACAGATTAATGGATACACAGGAAACAAGAATCTCTCTTCCTGCATAAATAAAAAAATTAGGTTGTTGTTCGTTTACTCACTACCACTGCTAGAGACGCCTGCGTTTGGGGCTTGCGGAGCAGCGCCCTTAAAATTTTAAATATATTCTTGCGCTCAGGGCAAAACAATTTAAAATTACCCTGGGACATCAATAACCAATATAAATATATGTAGTCATTTAAATTAAGAGCGCTTTTACCATGTAACTATACATGTAGTAATTTTTATGATAGCCACAAAAGAAAGCGCAGGTAGCTATAGCAGTGTCATCAAAATGAGAACCAAAAAATAATAATTAGATTCACATAAATAAGTTAAAATAACGTTAACCTTATGTTTTTGGGTAAAGAATATTAGAAACCAAATATACATGGGAAGAATAGCCAACCATTCCGCATGATTGCTAGATTTTCCTATTTAGGTATAAATTATTAACAATAATAAAAATACTTAAAAGCGCGTCCAATACCTTTTTTAACCCATTTCGAAATGACAAACTGCAAAATCTAATAATAATAAATTATAAAAAAAATAAAATTAATAAATGGAAACTCTCTAGTTAAAAAAAAATCATTATATAACTTATACCAAGATTGGGCCGACAACCATGGCACTGATAAAAACAACATTGAAATTGAGAAATCCATTTACAAAATAAAATGTCCACGGTTCAACACCTAAAATTTATTTAAAAAATAATTGAAAAAAATATAACCACTGTATGCCTGCAAGCTTTACCATATAATTCTGGTCCATGAGGTGTAAAAACGTTGTACAAGACTATGTTCAATGGGGCGATGACTAGTTTTCCAAAAAAATAACTATCAATTTGCACTAAAGGAACCTAAAAATAAATCATTTAATAATAAAAAAACAAATGTTTTTTTTAAAATCGCTTCAATAATTTTACCATTATTAATAATAATGTAATGAAACACCACTTGATAAATAAAAACCAGCTCCTTTTGATTACAACTGTATCGTACGCAATAATAGCTCTGTAAAACCCAAATACAGTAAATGCTTTAGACAATAAAATAAAAAAGTAACAAGAAAATAAGATTACCCTAAAACTCCTGCAAAAGGCCAACCTAATAACGTGCTGATTCCAATAGACAGAATTGCAATCTACAATTTTGCAAGTTAATTTTTATTATTTCATTGAATAAACTAATGATGAGTTACCGGTAGATGGTTTGAAAACCATGCACCAAACGCCAACATCGTTAAGTACATGGAAAAAGAGCTAGGTAAATAGGCAGTACTAGAGATAAACATCCCAGTTGAAAATATTAAAAATATAAGCATCAGTCGCCCTATTTCACCTCCAAATCGTTTACAGACACCTCTGTCATTAAAAAAGCGTAAAGTATATTAAAACAATACTGGTAAATCTAAAAACTCATTTTAAAATATATATAGGCACCGGGTACAGTAAATATATTTTACCTGTAAAAATAAGCTTCGCAACCCGCGCAACAAACCGCTAACAAACATCGCATAAAAGAAAAAACCAAAACCTATAAAATTTCCCCAGTGAGAATTATACTGTAAATTCTAACAGTTATATCAATAGTAATTACTTTGTTCTGCAGGGCAATTTGAGTAAAAATCCATCCTGGAAATGCATGAATTAGAATATAAGCGTAAGACCTTATTGCATATTGAGGTGAATATTCCCAAGTTTGAAATCCAGATTTGTACAGAAGAAAATGAGTCTACAATGAAAAAATAACGTTCTGCAGTTAATAATAGCTTTGCCATCATTCCCTCAATATATTTACCGGTTCCCAGTAATTGAACACTTCATCGCAATCAGAAATGTTGCTGAAACATGCAGCAATGATGCGCGCACATACTAAAGCACTGAACGCGGTGTACGGCGATGGAATCCATGTTGATGCTGCCATTATGGGACACGTTGACAACCCTCCAGTACGTCTTTATAAAAACATATAATTGTTACGTTTAAAATTAAACACGCAACCACTAATATGGATTTATAGTTTCGTTAATGACAACAGTTACTCACTTTGAAGATGAGCGTCTATGAGAGTTTTCAGATTTCTTTTTGATTGCATCGCTAGGTCGCTCACCAACAATGCCACCGGTAGCCGCGTTTTTCCCATCTTTTGGATGCTTTGCCGAATTTCGACGACCCATTTTTATAGATGGTTGTTAAGTTTTTCAAATATTTAATATACTTAATTTAAAAAAATCCCAAATATTAATATTTTAAGTAAGCATTACATGATTAAAGTAGAATGTTATTGTACTTCTCCCCTTCAACTCAATGCAGAACTAGAAAATTGCCTTACGTTCACACTAGCTGATTAGCTAAATAAGCTCGAATGCCCCGCTACAAAACTCGTTCAGTCCACTGCACTAGTGTGAACCTTTGACCATGGTGTGAACACATGACTTTGGGTTGTCTGCTATTAAAATGCGCCGGGAGGTCACAACAAAGAGGCTCACGATAAAGGAGTAACAGTATACAATTACCAAAATCTATAATAATTATAAGTAATAATAATTATTATGTCTTCCTTTTCAATGTATTTCAGTTGATCAGTAGGCTACAAAATGCCAATGTGTTGTGTTCCAGGCTGCAAATCAGGTTATAAATCCTGTGTGGAAAAAGTTCCAACATTTCAACTTCCAATTAGAGAGCCAAAACTTTTGGAATTATGGAAGCAAAAAATCCCTCGCAAAGAAGTTGACAAATTTACTTTCTCAAAAGCCGCAAGAGTTTGTGAGAAACATTTCAAAGTGAGTGATGTTATTTGGCATGATGAACATATCATCAATGGCAAAATAGAAAAATTAATAAGAAGTAGACCAAAGCTGAAACCAGGAGCTGTGCCGTGTATCTTTTTTAGTTTACCATCTTGCCTATCTGATAACAATTGTCCAAGGAAAAGTCCGAAAAAACGCGTTATCAATTCAACAGAGACAACTGTAGCAGCTACAACACATGAAATTACCACACCAACTCCAAGTGAAGACCCTGGCAGTAAAGTGATCGCATCAACATCTACAACAAATATTAAATGTAATGAAAAGTTTTGGAAATGCACAGTGGCAATAAAAACTATAAGTGAAAAAAATGCCAGTCTTGCAAAGGAACTGAAGGCAAGTAATCAGTCTGTTTGATTTATTTCGTTATTATGATCAAACAATTTAAACTACAACAGCTAGTACAGTAGGCATGAGTTCTCTTCTCATTTTTAATGTTACCTAATTAGCTTAAAAAATGAATTAATATATTTACCTGTTTTAATTTTCAGGTATGCTTAGTTAACTTTCGTGATGGAAAACCAACTCCACTCAATCCAGGGCTTTCAGAGAATTTAGGATATTCTAAGAAGGTAATATTTTTTGATTAATAAACCCTTTTTAAAAGTTTATAAAATAACACAATCTAACCATCATACATCATTATAATACATGTATGACCATAGAGAAGAGTAAGAAAATGATTTGTGTTGCAAAACTTTACCATAGTTTGATCTTTCATACTCGGAGTAATATTTAAATAAGAATTAGTTCATTAAACCTTAAACAAATATTGTATCGGATGACTATATACTTTTCAGGTTCCAAATTACGGTCTTCATCCAGTCATCCGGGTCCAAACTGCGCTACCGAGGAAAGGTACCCATAAGAAACAGCTGCGACTTGATGAACAAGACGGAAAAGTTACAAGTGATGAGAACCTTAATGATGAGCAGATTGATCGACACGCTGTCATGGTTGACTCTGCAACTCAATGTGATTTGTGCCCATGTAAGAACAAATTAATAGTGATAAACAAGGGCTGCCAAGCAAGCTTTCCTGACATAAGCTACTATAGTACCTCTCAGATAATAAAGTGACCTATAAAGTAAATAAATATATTTATAAAAAACAAAAAAAATGAGGCAAATCGTGATCGTCACAATGGCAGATCAAATTTTATCAACTGCTGTTAGGAGATTGATTTTTCAATATTTTGTTTTTGTATATCGAATCCTAGAAGTAAAAGGACATTGTGGTTGTAAAGGAAAGTCTGATTTTTAGACATAACCAAAATATCGGTATATGCCAGACTTAATTAGCATTTAAAAATTGAAAATGTACGATATTGATCTCGCTTAGTATTCAAATGACATTATATGGCACTGCTAGGCGATAACTATTCAGAGGAGAAAAATAAATTATTGTTTCATCCAGTGGGCCTACATCAATATCGTCCATTGCAACAATGAATTAATTACAAGTTTAAAAGCTTTTGGTGACCTTGCAATTAAATTCGTTAAAGAATAATTATAAATTTAAAATAATGTTTATTTTCATTAGAAATTATAATTATCATCGAAAAAATATTTCTTTCAATGCAATTGTATATAGATAGCCTATATAATTAAAAATATGTACGAAATTTACCATCGAACAAAATTATTCCTTAGGAATCAAATGGACATCAAATAATTATGCGATCACTTACCCCCTGATCATACACTACATGTACAATTGCACTACATTTAAACTCAAATTATTAGATACACATTACATAAAAATAGGAAATGTGTTTGAATCGCTTGCAAATTGTTAGCAAACGTTCAGATATTGTTGCTGCGATTACAGCTGCACCGATATACACTGATTGTACATTTAAAAAAAAAAAAATTGGTCAAAATTTAAAAATAAAATTAAAATGCAACTAACATAATATAGTAAGCTTACTACAATAACTACATGTACTATGAAAACTATTGGCACACTCACCATGCAACCACATTCCAACAGCCTAAATGCGTCCATCTTTATACATTTAATGCGATAAAAATAAAAATAATTTTCCCATTAAAAATAACTTTAAGAGTGCGTCTTTATAAGACCAACGTCATATTTATAATTAAATTGCTTTAGGTATTCAATATTTCCAAAAAAAGAAAAGAAAAAAGAAATGCCCACCTCCATCTGCGAATATCCGATTAAGCACGTTTCATTTTTGATCGACGATAAATTCATCTCCGTCAGCCACGCAATAGGAATACAACTTCTTAGCGTTGAACTTCATCTCTTCAGGTACGGATCCCATACCCTTGTCTAAATAGTATACGCGCATTTTGTTGGGAGTCAAGCCCGTGAAGCGGTGCAAACTCTGCTTAAATTCAAACACCGAAAGTTTCAGATTGAGAGACCGCATGGTTTTCTTTTCTCCGCAATGAATAACAACGGTGACGATCATTTGCGGTGCCAAATCAACTTCAACCAAAGGATCCACATGCCCGTGTTTGGCCTCCAACTCGTAAAATCTAATTTCAATTGTAATAAAATTATGCTTCGTTCATTGCGCATTTTGCCAAATTAGAGAATAATTTACCTCCTGGGCTTATCCTCTTGATTCATATAACGTCGAAGAAAAGCTCGTTCGGCATCCTCTCGTTCATTATCAGAAACGATGCTACCATTAAGTCTATAAATATTAGGAAGACGGCCAATCAACAGCTGTCTTCGTTCGTGCTCAGTGTATTCCTATCAAAATAAATATAATTAATTTATGCTTTGCAATAAATCTTAAACGTATAAAAATAAACTTTTACAATATACGGTACTGTAGTGCATAAATTATGTACTTTTATTAAAAAAAAATCAAATCCCGATTTGCAATATTATTTCATTTGCCAGTTTAAAGTTCATCGTTGCGAATAGGACTTTTAAACTTTGAACTGTAGTTTGTAAATTAAAAGATAAAAAGTGAACTTCCTGCTAGATTAATTTTTGTTTGCCCTCAATGGATCATAATAATTACTATGTTTATAGTAAACATATTGATTGTTTTCCCCCCTCTCTCCCCCCAACATCTGGTTCAGATGTCACTAAAATTACGATGACCCACATAATAAATTTAGGTAAACGTATGTATAAACAGTAATTTTTTTTTGTTTTTGCTTTTTTAAAATTTAGAAATAAAAATAATTTTTTTTAAAAAAAATAAAGTTTTCAATCTACACGCAAGATGTGTCTAAATATAATAATTAGAAAGTTCTAAACTATTTAAACCTATATTTCAATATATAATAAACTTAACTAAATCAAGAATGTTAAGAACTATTACATCTCCCATGAGAACAATAATCATTTCTATACCGTAGATTTTAAAATACGAGACACTAAATATACGTAAGTACAGTGAGATTCTAGATCGACCATCGACATTGAATAAATAAACATGGGTAAACCTGCAGACCTAATTTTCTATTTAAAACCCGAAGCTATACTTTTACTGCACTTACTTCGTAAAAGGGAAGCCCTAAAACCCGAGCGTCTTTTAAGGCTGGAAATAAACACAGTTTCTCGATTTCGTTCCAACTTCTCAACTTGTTATTATTCATATTTAAGGTTGAAAGAGAACGAAATACATCACCTAAATAGAAAATTTAATTCAATTAACATTGCTTTGGAACATCTTTAGTAATCTTCGATGACATCGAAACTTGTAAAAAGTAATTAATATGTTAGCTAAAGATAACAAACCCCATTCCCAAAATTTGGTAATCGAAAATGTGTCAAAGGTTAAATATTAGCAGATCGAAAACTTTTTTCTTTTAACTGTGTCAAAACGAAGACGACAAAAGATGGATTACCTAATTTATTCTCACACACCAGAGTGGAGATTTCGCAGTCTACGATGACTAACGTTTCCAAGCTAGGAAAAACGATTCCTACTTTCATAAGTTCTTCCCAAGATGAAATAGGATTTCCACTCAGATGAACTAGTTTCATCGATGGAAAACATTTGTCGGAATCAATCATCACTTCTCGATAATCGTTCAAACACAAATACAATTCTTCCAAACTATATTCAGAAAAAAAATATATATAACCAAAAATTAAAATCGAAAATTTTAAATTTTCAAGTTATACGAACTTGACGAGTTTCGCTAAAAATTGTTTGATGACGTCCCAGCTGATTGAGGTATTGTTGAGAACCAGTCTTTTCATCGTGGAATAGCATGGTAGATTATCCGGAATTTGAGAAAGTGCTCGCAGATTGTTACAACTCAAATTTAAAAAAGATAATCTTGAAATACTTTGAAGAAGTTGCAAAACCTATTTTTTTAAAAAGAAAAAAACAGTACAATGAAATCAATAATTTTGAGCGTGAAAAAGGTTAAATGCACGTGCGCAAAATGACGTCATTAATGTAAACACTGATTTAGTTCGCCACATTTCGATGGCAATTAAAAAAACATCGCGAGCACGAACCGAAAGATAAAAAAAGAGAGAATCCACGCTCGGATGATTAAAGAGGGAGGAGGGGAAAGCAAAAAAATAAAAATAATTTTCACATCGATTGTTTCGTAATTTTTCTCCCCCTAAGCACGCTTTTTTTAAAACTAAAAGCTGATCCAATGACTCGACTGACCTACATCTTTCAGTTTTGTTTCTTTTTTTAAAGAAGAAAAACGAAAGTATTTCAAATAAAAATAAAACTTCAAAAGAAAAAGCTATAAAACAAATAAAACGCAGCCTAAAAATAATTTTCCACCCGTTTACTATGCATTTATCCAAACATTTTTCTCCTTTAAAAAAAATAATGATAAAAAGATCTATATGAATAATTATTAACGATTACCAACGCCTATACTGATCGAATACATCAAAATAATTTTTTTTGTTGCTAAACATACAGGCATCTAATAGTTGCGAGCATATACTGTATTTAAATAGAGGAATCGAAAACAAAAGGGTTAGCTTCAAAATTTCCAAAAACGTGTGCCAACATTTTTTCTGAAATCACTGGCACACATTCGTTGCGAGAAAGTACGATAAATACCAAACAAGCATGCGCGGTGCATATGAGAGTGAGTATATTACCTCTTGTAAATCGAGAATTTGATTCTGCGCCAAATCCAGCTCCCTGATTCCGGCAAGCAGCTGATGGACACGTTGAAAATTTCCCAGTTTTTCAATCGTACAATTGTTAATTACCACGGTAGGTGGTAACAGCTGATCACTGCGTTTCGGTGCGAAAATGAAGCATGATTCCTTGTTGTCATCTTCCTCCTCTTCGTAAAGATATTTCTGTTGAATCGCCTCCTCCAATGTCGTCACGACGTTACCGTTCTCCATTTTTCAAAATGCGATCCACCCATAAAACAATCACGTATTCCTAAAAACGTTAAACAAATCATTTTATTAACTTTCGGGATTTCAAATTGACATATGACCATCAAAAAAAAAAAAAAAAAAAGAATCAGCAAGAAATGTAAATAAATATTATTTTTATGTTTTTCCTCTGCATAACACTCCCGTCACGCATTGTGGTAATAAAAAATATACTCGTACTAAGAGATAAAAACAACGGTTTAATCCGATAAATAAATAAATCAAGATGTAGCTACGCCCATAAATATCATTGATCATTATCACGAGTGAGCGAACGACTCGAATTTGCGAGACCTCGAAGAAAAACCTATACAGAAAAAAAACCACAACAAATATTTACGGCAATTTATATGATTCACTCTACCAAAAAAAAAAAAAAAAATTATTATTTGATAATAATAACATTATTAATACCTCTATTTCAATTCCTATTTGACATTGCATATAGGCATGCGTGCATTATTAAGAGCGGTTAATATAATGGTTATTACCTTACAAAAACTCCACTTTATTCCAAATTAACGTAAGTTAGAAATTTTCCACGCAGGTAAAAACTGCTGATTTTGAAAGAGCGAAACTGTTGTTTTTAGGCCACAAGTCTTCAGATTATAAAACCTGAAAAAATCAAAGAAAAAAAAATGTAATTAGCTTCAGAATAATTTACGCAAATCAATTTTTAAAAAAACACATTCGTAAAAATAAAATAAAAACGTACATGTACTCGTTTTCAAAACAATGTTTTTAAATTCACAAGACGAAAAACCTCCAAATGTTTTTTTTTTATATTATAATTATTTTCTTTAATAGTCAGGATAAATAATTTTTCGCGCGTACATGTTAAACGACGTCATAATCGCTCTAAATTTTTCAAAATAAAATATTCTCCCAGCGTATATATCCTCACTCGTTTAACATGCGCGGAAGAAATTGGCTTTTAAAATGTCAGAGAAACAGCTGATTCTCAAAATAAAAGATATGCAAAAAGGACCTTGTAAACTCGAAAATTCGCAGGCATTAATTTCCGTTCGCTGCCAATTGATTACCTTCAACTTTTTCCCCAGTTGAACCACTATCATGGCTGAACCCTTGAAAACTCCTAAAAAAGCATGAAGTTGGCCTTGGGCTACACAACGCAAATATTTCCAGTTAAACCAGCGCTCGCTCCACAACGTATAATAATAATTTTTTTTTTTTTTGGTTTGAGCTATGAGCATACTACAGGCGCCATCACCATTCATTTTCTTTCTTTCGAGTTGGGAAAAAAAAAAAAAAATCTCGGAAATACATGTATTTACAAATCCAATCCGCTGATAACATTTTATTTCAAACGTATTTCCGATTGTATCTGCATGTGAAAAATAATCAGTCATGGACCCGTGCACTTGACTCTTTTTTTTATTTTCCGTTAAAAAAAATATATTTTAAATTCAAATTCAAACAAAACGTAGGAAGTTGAAGAAGGGGGAAAGAATCTACGCATCAAAAAAAAAAAAAAAAGGTTATGCAATGTCAAACGTGGGCGAGAAAACAAAAGGGTTGACAACTCGTTAAACGAAACACTGGCGGGAAAAAACATCATCAGAGTTCGTTACTATAATAAAGAACAAAAAAAGATTTTTTTCAAAAAAAGTTAATAGCTATTTAATCTGAAACATTTTCCGCATTACATGTTAATTTTAGTGGAACAGCGTTCTACTTAGAAACACCTATACTGGATCACGTACACAAAAAATACCATGCAGAGTTTTTTTTTTTGGCTTTTGGAAGAAAATTTCTCGCGCAGTTGACATGAGCCACTTTCAATCGCATTTGAAAAATTATTATTCTCCCTATTTTTTTTTTGTTCTCCATTTCGCTTTCAGAAATTCAATGGATCAAGAATAAATTGGTTGAGAAATAGCAGGTGACGTTTAAATGGAAGAACGAATTATTGCGTAGTCGATGCATTTTCGAGATCGAGCTACACACACACTTTCGTATTATGATTATGATTTCTGACATGTTTAATAAATAACAAAAACGCGACAAAATAGATTTTTAAAAACTTACTGCGCGTTAGATCCACCAGTATTCCCACCTCATAAATCGTGAGTCAAACGCGCTGGTGGAATCAATTCTCGTCGTCGTCGAAAAAAACAGTACAACGCACGTTATGGAGATCACAAACAACAACAAACAATAGACGTTAAAAATCAGCTGCTCGTGTTACCAAGCTGAGCGACGTGGGCGTCAACGTTTTTTCAATTAAACTCCGCCTACATGACGTAATTACCAACCTAGTTAGGCAGTTTCTCGCTAGATGCCGCGCGCGAAATGGTTGAGGAAATTAATGAACGTTCATAAATTGCGGGGCCATTCGAAAATTCGATGATGGGTTAAAATGCGAGTGATATTATTTAGGCAATATATAAATAGAATCGATCTCGAGTTCTATTTTAAAAAGATAGTGATTTATTTAAAAGTAAATAAAAACGCCAAACGCAGAATATATATTGGTTAATCTGTTTCGAACGATTTTTTTTTATTCACCAACTTAATGGCGCAATTATTATTATTTTTTTATTATTATCTTTCATCGGAGAGGGTTAAAGAACGTATAAGTACATATCGGATTAAATGGCGTGAAAAATAAAATAAGAAATTGAAGTGCAGATTAGAAATTAATTTAAAAAAAAATTAAATATCGAGCGAAAAGCCAATTTTAATAAATATGCCACTAAAATGGAGCTTGGCAAATAAAATCGCTTAATGCGCAATCACGCATAAAAATACACAGATAAATAATGATTTTTTTTTCTAAATTTCGTAGATTAACATGCAGCAGGGCCGTACATGTATTTCAACCCTGGGAGGCCCTAGGCGCCACCCAATTATAAGGCCCCAAAAATTGGCTTTGAAGGAGGGGGAGGGAGTACAAATTGATAAATTTGAGAATTAATAGGCGCCAATCATGCGAAATTTTTAAGATAATTAACAAAATTTTTAGAAAATTAATAAAATTTGTAAGAAAATTAATAAAATTTGTAAAAAAATTAATAAAATTTGTAAGAAAATTAATAAAATTTGTAAAAAAAAAATTAATAAAATTTGTAAGAAAATTAATAAAATTTGTAAGAAAATTAATAAAATTTGTAAGAAAATTAATAAAATTTGTAAGAAAATTAATAAAAT
>JAQGAZ010001079.1:0-36892 GCA_034692225.1 Polydesmus complanatus | reverse complement strand
TAGACCCCTACAAACCTCTGTTAGACTTCTACAGAGCTCTGTTAGACACTCATAAAACTCTGTTAGACCTCTACAAAGCTCTGTTAGACCCCTACAAAGCTCTGTTAGACCTCTACAAAGCTCTGTTAGATACTCATAAAACTCTGTTAGACCCCTACAAACCTCTGTTAGACTTCTACAGAGCTCTGTTAGACACTCATAAAACTCTGTTAGACCCCTACAAACCTCTGTTAGACTTCTACAGAGCTCTGTTAGACACTCATAAAACTCTGTTAGACCTCTACAAACCTCGGTTAGACCTCTTCAAAGCTCTGTTAGACACTCATAAAACTCTGTTAGACCCCTACAAAGCTCTGTTAGACTTCTACAGAGCTCTGTTATACACTCATAAAACTCTGTTAGACCTCTACAAACTTCTGTTAGACCTCTACAAACCTCTGTTAGACCCCTACAAGGCTCTGTTAAACCCTTGCAAACTCTGTTACGCACTTTCAAAACTTTTTTAAACACTTGTAAAATTCTATTAAACACTTGCAAAGCTCTGCGAAAGTGAGAGTTCAACTCTGAATTCACGTTTCGTGAGCTCAGAACAATTTTTAATAAGCGATTTAATGTCAATTTGCAGTTGTTTACATTGATAACAACTATAATTTAAACTTTTAAAAATCACTCGCTAACTTCTATTCAGCTCGAAAAATACTATTTATCTCATTAAATTCATCAAAATCAACTTATCACAACGAGCTATTAATTAAATGCACCGAAGTGAACACGATCACATAAAGCTTAATTTAACAATGCATATTAATTATTAAGTGTTATTTTTGCATCCAACCGCCTGATGAATGAATTGATTAATGTGCTGCATGCAATCACTTTTTAAAGTTTGTTTTTTATTTAAATGAATTTGAATGAAATATAGTTAGATTTTTATTTTTTTTTTGCCTGTTTGTTTTTGACATATTTTTCTGTCTCTTCCGGTTCCAGAATCCCTGCTCCCGGTTCCAGAATGTCCCCCTAAACTATTTGCTGTGAATGGCATGTGTTTAAGCGCGTGTCCGGACGGTCACTTTGAGTTTAGCGCAGGTTCTTTTAAGTGCCTGCAGTGCCATCACTCTTGCTTGACGTGTGATGGACCCAATGACTACGAGTGCGTCACGTGTTACGGAGATCAGCTGCTGCAGGATCACTATTGCCATCAGATCGACGTGATCCGGCGCTTACAATCCACCAGAACTTACGAGATCGCTCTCTTCCTCTTCTTTCTCGTCTGTCTAGTGCTGTTCGTCGGCTCCATCGTCTACGTGCGCATGAACCGCGTCGAACCCAAGTACACGGCCTTAAACCACGGCCAGCAACACAAACGCATGGAGAATGGAACGAAATTCCGATTTCAAGATGAAGACAGTCAAGATGAGATTTAATTAATTAAAAATAAATAAAAGGTACATTTTTGTTTGTTCTCAGAACTTTGATCCAATTTTTTTGTTGTTTAGTTCTGGGGGAATTTTTATGGAAACGTGTGTTTTTTTTTTTTTGGTTCGATATCAACTTTCAACTTGGGAACGTCGCTTACTTAACGTTAACAAACACACCCACACGCGTATGACGAAACTTTCCAAAGAGCAAATTTAAAGTAAATCCTAGATATTCATTAGTTGGGTTCAGAAACTATTTCAAAAGTCAAGGCAAAAGACAAATATTTAAGAGGCAAATTGAAAAAAATCAGGCGAAAAATTTGAAATCTATAAAGTTGATTTGATTTCAATATTTGCCTTTCATGAGTTGTCATCCATCTTTGGGTTTTGTAAACCAGTAAAAGTGATTTTAAATTTTGCTCAAATCTATTTAAAAAAATGAGATTTAACGAGGATTAAGGGTGACATTTTATCGGAAATGACAGAGTAGATTAATAAAATAGAAAGAAATAATTTTTGCCTTAAATATGACTTTTAATAGTTTCTGAACCCAGCTATTAAAAGTTTAGAAAAAAGCCATTTAAAAAAACATCTTAAAAAACAAATTACACACATTGAATTGCTGAAACAAATAACTTACAAGTGAAACTCGGATATAGTGCGATTCAAGGGATAAAACAAAATTCGCGTTGTTTTGTAAAATAACAGTTTTTGTACATTATTATTGATTAATTTGTATGTTTGGTGCGTGTAGCGTGAGAAAACTTCTCTTTCAAACAGGAATTTGTTAAAAATATTTTTAGAAAGACATATTCCACACTTTCTTCACGCCAGCGCACTATATCCATACTTAATAGACAGGTTTTTATGCTCAAGGGAGACCATCAATTTGAGCGAGTTTGAGTAAAACTGTATTCTTTATAATACCGGTACTGTACTTTTGAACAGCGTTGCACATGAAAAGAAAATTTCCTAAAAAGATTCCCCAGAGTTTTTTTTTTTTAATTACTATTATTATTAATTACTATATTTAGTAATTTAATGAAGAATTTTTTAGAATCCCATTTTTGAGTGCAATTTTTAAAACGATACAAAAAATTTTATTCTAAGGTTTTGTTCATTTTAGGTAATTATTATTATTATTATTAAATTTCGCCTTTTTTATTATTATTATTATTTTTTTTTATGAGAGATATTTTACGAGGGTAATTTATGCATCGATCGGTTGTGATAAGAGATAAATATGTTTGTGCTCCATTTTTAAAATTTTTTTTTTTAGTACAATGTACACGTATTGAAAAAAATATTATTTTAAGTCGATTTTCGATTTACTTAAAAAAAAAATTAATTGATTATTTTTTAGGAAGAAAAACGTTTAATAAATTCGTTAAAGCGAAATAAATGATCAAAGTAGAACTTTATTATTATTATTTTTTTGTCAACAAAGGTTTCGTCGTTTAGACTTTCATTCATCATTCGACTTTCTTCATCTTTTCGACTGTGGTCACCACTTCTGGTCATCGAAAGCCACCTTCTATCGCCATCTTCCATTCTTCAGCATCCATAATAATTCATTAATATTAAAAAAAATTAAAAAGATTTCTACAAATCCGTTTTAAAAATAAAATAAAAGTTTGCGATACACGGTGTCTGAAAAAAAAGTGCACCCAACTCTGAACTAGTCATAAATCTTTTTTAATAATGTAAATATTTGAATGACGCATGAAAAAACTTTACCTTTTTTTAAGGATTTTATTTAAAATAGCCACTTCCGGCCTAAACACAAGCATATTTTTTATTTTGAAAATTTATCGGTTACTTGTTGAATTTTTTTTATATTATAATCAAGTGAAATTGATCACATCTATTTGGGACACCCGGTACTGTATAATCTCCAATTCAATTAAATAATTTTGAACGCAAACTTTGAAATACTATTTTAAATGTATAAACAATACTCTAGCAGTATTATTTTATTAATGAACAATCGAGGGGTCAAGGGTCACGTTCTATAAATTTGGTTTCAATACTATTATTACTGTATTATGAGTTTTTGATTTCAATTGCTATATTTATTTTATTTTCTTAACGTGAAAAAAAATATTGACCAATTTGGCTTAGAATAATTTGTCGTCATTACTTTAATAGTGAACACGATGATGGTGATCTCTTTATCGCGTAGCACTTTGTCGCGGAATCTGTAGTTTCCAAGTTTATCGCTTTTCCGTATTTCGTCATAATGTCGTCATTTTACTACGAAACGCGGTAAGAGCCTAGTAAAAACATCGACAATAATATTGCATTATATTGAATATATTTATTTTTAATTTCTAATATTGCTATTGATATTTACAATTAATACATAATACTTTAATTAACTAATTACTTCAACATTTTTAAAAATTAATTTGAAAATATATTTGTTTAAAAGCACTTTTAAGAGTTCGTATAAACGAGGAGTCCAAAAATGAATGAATGAAATACGATCTTTTAATTTACATAAAATAGTTTAATTAATTATAAAATAAATAGTTATTTTTTACGTTTTTTAAGTAGTAAAATATAAAGATTAAACGTGTTTTTTTTTAATTTTTCAAAATTAAACAGAACGTTAGTCAGAATCTGACAGCACTGGAAGTGTCAGCTGTTTGTGCAAATTTTAAGTTAATGGAGGAAATTCGTTCGTTCGATTTAATCTACAAATTTATCGCCCGAGTGTCGAATTGTTTTGCTTTTACTTTGTTTATATGTTTTTATTAAGACTCTCCCTTATCTAGTGTTTAACGTATATTCGGCTTATCAGGGTTTTTATATTATATCAACGAAGGTGAAAGTTGCAACTGTTTTAACAATAACGCCATTTAATAACACACAACCGCAAAATGGCTGTTTGAAGTTTTAACTTAATATCTAAATGTAATTCTAATTGATACAGTTTTAATCGCCCGTTAATTGTTAATTGAACCATAAAGAAAATGTCGCTAAGTGTAACGGAGGTAGAGACCAGCAATTTCCACTTCGTTTACAGCTGCGATTTGCACCACAACGTTATCATTAAAATGTAAGTAGCAGCTTACCACGTATCAATAATAATAATTATTTATTAATATTAAAAAAAATAAATAATGATAATTTGTTTTAATTATATGTATATTGATATTCTTTAGAATTAATAACAATTTGATGGCCAAAAAACTCTTGTCGCGTGCGATCGATGGGTCAAAAGTTTCATTACATTTTTATGCGCTTTTTCACATTTCACAAACAAACGAACGAAGGGCAATTAAATTTTGCTTTTCAGTCATAAAATTAAGTGTTTAATCTCGCATTATAATTATTATTATCTGTTTGTATTTTTTTTTTTTTTTGACATTTAGGGATTTAGTTGCCAGCGGATTGCTTAAGCGTCGACATAACCTTGATTTCAAGCTGTAGGCCAATTCCAAAGAGACAGATTGGTTTTCTTTATTAACTAAGGCGAGATTAAAGGTCCTCAAACAACAGTTAGAATTCATCATCATTCGAAAGATAATACATAAGCAAATAAAAAAAGATGTGGGAGCGTTTTCTATTGAAGACATTTTAATCTCGCTTAGCTAAAAAAACCAAAACAGAACGGGATTTAGAACAGTTTAAAAACTTGCCCGACCTTCAAACGCAATTTTCTTTTCCATCTTTTTTTTTTTTTATTTGAATATAATCTTATTTTTCAGTAACATCGAAATCTAGATTAGTCACATAACAAAACTCTCGGCGATGAGTGTGAAAAACGAGAGAATCAAGTTACTGGCCGCTGTACATGTACTGAGATGATCGATCGAATGTAATGTAAGCTGCCGGACGCAGACATAAAAGTGTTCAAAGTATCAAAAATATTTTAATTGCTTCTTTATCAATTCAATTGCCTTTATCACTATGACTATACTGTATTTTTTTTTTTTAAATACATAATACATGCATTGAAGGAAATTGAGTTGCTACTTGGCATTATAATAATGACTGCATTCTGAAATTTAATATTTTTAATCGTTTGATTACGAACCGACGGTTATTTTATTTTTATCTCTCGTCGTCGTCGATAAAGCGCTTGTTTGAAATTAAAATTAATTAGTTTATTAAAGTTCTTTTCATGTTTTTGTTCACTGGTTAAAATGTTTAACATAATTGACAATGCCAGGGATTGAGCGAGATGTCGCGTTGTAGAAAAAAATGTCTGAAAATCATTGGAGAAAATGGTGATTAGAATAATATTAGGAGTACGGTAGTACATGTAGATGAAATCGTGGATAAAAACGAAAGCATATTATTTATAGTGTTCAGTGACTATATAAACGAAAGACTTTGCGTTTTAAGATATAGATAGAAAGAGAAAAATGAAGTTAAAAGTGATCAGAGGGGGAAAATACGAGGGAGAAAGTTGATTAATAATTACAGTAATTAGTTTTATTTTTGGATTTTGACACATGTTGATAAAGCTATAATTATTATAAATTATTTATGGAACGTCCGAACCAGGAATAATTATTGTTTGTTTACACTACAAAAGATCAACAAATATAATTGATCCCCGCGTTTATTTGTGGGTCTTATAAGTTCGCTAAATCGATCAATGCTTCTCTGACATGCAAAATTTCAATGGAAGCTGAACATTGAAATCTCCGAATCTTCCGATTTTAAAAAAAGATATGCACGTTACACTACTGGAAACATAATTTCGGATAAAAATGTTGCAAAATTTATTTGTTATCTAAATATCTGAAGGTTATTAGAAATATTAAAAACAATAATTTCGAAATGTCTGCTCCATTTTGGTGGACACCCAGTGATTCAAGTTTTATGTATTTTTCTGTTAACACTGACCTCAAGTTTGTTAAATCATGTGACTAAAGCTATGTTGTTGTTACGAGAAAAAAAATGAGAGATTAGAATAAAGGTTATAACAGAAAGCAAAAACAAACTTGGCGAATTTAACAATTCACTTAAAACTCTGTTCAAGTTTTGGTCTTTATCCTATGGTCTAGAATCCTGTTTGAGGAAATTGAAATCTTGATAAGTAACAATCTTTTTTGTAACGACCAAAACTTGGTAATTAAATCAAGATTCAGTTCGTTTAACCTCAATTTCGAAAATCTGAATTTTCTAAAAATATTTATTAATTATTCTAATTTTCTTCAAAATGTTTAATTTTGTATTTAATTTAATGTTTTCTTCATTTTCCGTAAAAGTTTCTCAATTTTCCGTAAAAGTTTCTCAATTTTCCAAAAAATGTGACTAATCTATGTTGTGCTACCGAAAAAACACAGATTAATATTATATTATTATTATATTATAAAGGTTAAAAGAAAATGTTTATGTTTTAATTGTGATTCTTGAATGTTTTAAAACTAATATTTTTTTTTTTTGGTTTTTGGTTATGTGTTTAGAGGAACGTTGGAAGGGATTCGAGAACGACCCAATCACCAAGCTCTGATCAATGAGCCCATGCTGAAATATTCGGGGATGTACGAGAAGGGTTGTTCGGAATTATACGTCACCTGTCAAGTGTTCGTCAACGGTCATCCACTGGCTTTACCTATCCGGACTTCGCACAAGCATTTCACCAACAGATGGAAGTAAGTTCAGTTCCCGGTTCCAAAAAGCACATCAAAAACTCTTTTTTTTTTTTCTTTTTTCGATCTCTTTAGCTCAAAAGTTCATCGTGCACATTTTATATAATTGCATGTTTCTCATTGATTTTTGTTGTCAGTCGTACATGTCATTGCTCTTCTCGTGTTGAATAATTTTTCTAATGTTTCTGCTCGTTTCTTGATCAAACCGGTCATCTCCACTCGGGAGATAGATAAATATAAACGAGACTGCGTGGTGGGTGCAGCTCATCATCACTTTTAATCTCTCGCCCTTCACATCACAACACTCCGCTCTCTTCACTTTTTATTTTTTAAATGAGCATTTTGGTTATCATTTTGGTAAAAAGCGAAGTTAGGCAAAAGCTATTTTCATAATGACAAGTAAGTTGTTAATTACACATGCGTCTCCCACTTTTGAAGTATTTTTTTTTGGTTTTTACTACAATTTTTGTAATGTTTTTAATTTTCGTTGTTTACTTTTTTTTCCTATTGTCATTTTAATTTTTTTTTCATTGGCTTAGACGTAAAAAGTTTTAATAATTGGCCCTACATTCAGTGAAAATTTGATAAGATTACTTTTTACTCTTTTTGAACTGAGCTGTCATTAAAAATTGAATTTTCTATGTACCGTAATGTTGTTTTTGTGGGTTTTTTTTTAAACAAAATATTTGTTTATTTATTTTTGTAGTTGGAGCGAGTGGATGAGTTTGCCCGTGAGATACAGTGACTTACCGAGAGATGCCATGTTAGCCCTGACAATTTGGGATTGTTACGGACCGAGGAAAGCCGTTGCCATCGGCTCGACCACCGTTTCACTTTTCGGAAAACACGGGTACGAAAAATAATAAACATTCATTTCATAATAATTCTGTAGTTAAAAGTCTTTTATTTGATGTCATGACTTTTACCGCATTTTTGAATTAGTTTTAATCATTTTTAAACTTGATTTTTATCTTCTTTTTTTTTGTTTTTCCATTAAATGTTTACCAACTAGATGAAACACTCCTTAAAGTTTTAAAAATTTGTTTGGGAAATGGATTTCGTGGTTGAGTTTGTGTATTAAGTTTTATCTGTGTTTTGATAACATTAAAATTTGTAATATTTTGGTAAATATTTAAATTGTAAAAACCTTAAATATATGTATATATAGGCAGAGGGAGAGAGGGCTAGATAATTCAATTTGTTTGTTTATGGTGAAGAAAGTTGAATGTTTATCTATATTTTCAGTGTGCTTCGCCAAGGTATGCACGACCTAAAAGTTTGGCCAAATTGCGAGGCTGATGGGAGTGTAAACACCAAAACGCCGGGAAAAGATGATGCAGAAAAGGAACAAATGTTTCGATTAGCTAAGGTAAATCCTTCTTTTATTAATTGTCTTTTAATATCTGACTAAAAATTAGTTTTTTTTAAAGTGCTCAATAAAAAGTTAGCTATTATTTTAAAATATTAATGAATTAGTTTTTAAAGAAAAAAAATTTAAAAAATAAATAGTGTTTACCTTACTGGATATTTTAAAAGTTTAATTTGTAAACCGAATAAAATTTCCAGAAATTTAATATTGCGTTTTGAAAATATTGGACAGTATTTATAAATAATTTCAAAGAAAAAGCAAGTATTTATTTTTTGAGATTAATAAACTTTTTTTTTGTATTTGATAAAAATTATTATATACCGTAGTAAAAGATAAGTTATCAAAAAAAAATGTCAATTAAAATGTAAGCTTTAGAACCTTATTTAGCAAAGGAAATAATTTTTGTTGAACTGTTGAAGTTTCGTTTGTTGATAAATGGAGCGATAAGATAATAAAAATTTTGTTTCGTTGTATAGTTGAAGAAGAAACATCACAATGGTCAGTTGGTTAAAGTGGATTGGTTAGACCGCTTGACATTTCGAGAGATTGAAATGATTAGCGAACGAGAAAAAAGGAATTCAAATTTCATGTTTTTGATGATCGAATTTCCGCAAATTCAATACGAAGGACTGGAACATTCGGTCGTTTATTTTGAAAAAGTAAACTTTGGATTTCATTATTTTTTCCCACGCGTTCATTACATGTATTTCATTTAATTATTTTTTTGATTTTTTAGGATGGAAACGAAATTTATCAATTTCGAACTAACCCAGAAATTGTTAACATTTCCGACCCAGAAATCGGTTTGGTAAGTTGTTTTTTTTTACTTGTTTAAAATCTTAAATATTTGGTTGCCAACAACTGGATTTAGTTTTTTTTTGTTTTTAATCTGTTTATCTTCGTAATTTTGCAAACAGATTTTAAGTTTTAAATTTCTGATTCTGTTCTAAAAAGAACATTAAAAATGAAGAATGAATAGGTACCTAAAATCTAGATTCCGGTGGCGAGTAAATATTTCTTTTAAATTTTGAAATGTTGTGACGTGTCAAGTGCAGTAGATCAAAGTGGATTTTTATGTTGATCTTTGAATAGGAAAATTTGATTGAGAGTAAACACCATAAATTAGCCAGGAGAAGTAGGTTAAGCGATAAAGATTTAAAGCCCAACGCTGAAACGAGAGATCAACTTAATGTAAGCAAAATTTAATTATGCTTTTTATTTTATTTTTTTAATGTAATATTTAAATTTTTGATTTTGAAATGTCTGGTTAAGGTTATTGTGGGTTATCCGCCAACTAAAACGTTGACTTCGGAACAACAAGATTTGGTGTGGAAATTTCGATATTATTTATGCAACCAAAAGAAGGTAACAGATTGATTTATTTAATATATAAAATCTAAATTCCAATATTCCAAATTTTAATTTTTTAAATCTTAGTATTAAATTGCTTTTTTTTTTTTAGTTTCTAAACTGTATTTTACTTTGTAATTTTAAAGTCTTAGAAGTTGTATTTTTATTTTCTTAGGCTCTAACCAAATTTTTAAAGTGCGTGAATTGGGATGTGGTTCAGGAAGTGCGTCAGGCGATTGAACAGCTTTATCGATGGGCTCCTATGGATGTCGAAGATGCGCTGGAACTTCTTTCACCTCAATTTCAACATCCAGCTGTGAGAAGATACGCCGTTACTCGCTTGCAACAAGCTCCTGACGAAGTAACGCATCTCATACCATACAATCCTCGAATGGTTTCAATTTAACGGTCAAACAAATTTTAATTTTCACAATGCCACATTGGAGTGATTATTCTAGATTTATAGTGACTTAATCTTATAAAATCTATAATAGTTGTTTTAGCTCTCGATAAATGTTAAATTGAAACATTCGTGAAACTTGTTCTTTCCGAAAAAATATATTTATTTACTTGTGTGTTGTTTTTTTTTTTAGGATTTGTTGCTTTATCTACTTCAATTAGTTCAAGCGCTTAAATATGAGAGTGTGGAATATAACGAAAGCTCAGATTTAGCTTGTTCCAAAAGGGAAATTCATCTTTCTGATGATTTAGAACTTACATCATCATCTAAAGAAAAGTACGATTGCTTTATACACACAAGATTTAAAGACTTAATTTGAGATTTAATGTTGTTTTTCCTTCTTGATTAAGATTGATTGGAAATGTGGCAGATAGTACGAACGAAAGCGTTGGTGAACACTTGTCAGAATTCAGGAGGCAATCATCAGCGAATTTAATAGAGTACTCTTCTACTTCGGACGTAAACATTTTCGTTTTAACTTTTAAATCATTCATCCTTTTTTAAAAAAATAAATTATTATAGGTGGATTTAGCTAGTTTTTTAATTCATCGATCGTGTGCCAATTTTACTTTAGCTAATTATTTTTTTTGGTAAGTTATAATAACATTTTAAAAAAGTGAAATACGTGTTATTGATTTATCTATCCTTAATTATAGGTATTTACACGTAGAATGTGAGAGACCTGAACATACTGCTAAAGATCCAGCAGTTTCTCAAATGTACAAAGATGTTATGCGAAGGTTTAGTCAAGCTTTAATGAAAGTCAGTTAAATACAAATTTTGGGTTTAAATATTCCTGTGTTAAATAAAATGTTCTATTTTTTTTTAGGGAAGAAAAGAATTAAAGTTATGTAGATCTCAATTAGTGGCTCAACAATCATTCATCGACAAGTTAGTAACTTTGGTTAAGACGGTGGCTCGAGAAAAAGGCGATCGAAAGAAAAAGGTTAACCACCGAAAACATTGCTCTTGGAATTTATAATTTAATTTTGTTGTTTTTTGGGTGGTGTTATATAGATCGAACGTCTTCACGCGATGCTCTCGGATTCTTCAACTGCCAACCCAGCTTTCAATTTCTCGAACTTTGATCCTTTACCTCTTCCATTGGATCCGGAAGTCAAAATTCGAGGATTAGTTCCTAAAAAAGCGACGTTGTTTAAAAGTGCTTTGATGCCTTGCCGATTGACCTTTCTCACCGAACATTCGGAGTACGTAACTATTTTTAAACACGGAGATGATTTAAGGCAAGACCAGCTCATTCTACAAATTATTACTTTAATGGATAAGGTATTTGTTTATTTATTTTTAAATTTCGGAGTAGACTCCAGATTAATGTTTTTTTTTTTAAATGCAGTTATTAAGGAGAGAAAATCTCGATTTAAAACTCACACCTTATAAAGTTTTGGCTACGAGTAGCAAACACGGATTTGTTCAATATATTGAGTCGACACCGATCGCCGAAGTGTTAGCTACCGAAGGATCGATACAAAACTTTTTTCGAAAACATTCGGCGTCTGAAAATGGTCCTTACGGAATCGCAGCTGATGTCATGGAATGTTACGTCAAAAGTTGTGGTATTGTATTCGAATTTCTCAAGTTTTTTTTTCCTGTTAAATTTTACTCATCAATTCTTTCTTTATTAATTAGCGGGGTATTGCGTTATTACTTATTTACTCGGTGTTGGAGACCGACATTTCGACAATTTACTGCTCACCAATTCAGGTAAAATGTTTACATTTTTACTGATATAAATTCACTTTTAGAAAAAGTAGACTAAAATTGTGTAGTATCGGCGAAATAATTGTATTAGGCTTTAAATTTTTGGAGACTAGACATATAATTTTGTACCTGATAGGAAAACTATTCCACATCGATTTCGGATACATTTTGGGTCGTGATCCGAAACCTTTGCCTCCACCGATGAAACTGAGCAAAGAAATGGTGGAAGCGATGGGTGGAATTAATTCCGAACATTATCAAGAGTTTCGTAAACAATGTTACACAGCCTTTTTACACTTACGAAGGTTCATTTTGCAACTGATTATTTTTTTTTTTTATAATTATTAAGGTCAAGTTAATTTTTTTTCTAGGCATGCCAACCTCATACTTAATTTATTCAGCCTCATGGTCGACGCTAATGTACCTGACATTGCACTGGAACCTGATAAAACTGTCAAAAAGGTTCGTTTTTTTTTTAAAATTTACATTTCAACATATTTATTGTTTTGAATAATTATTGTTAATAATTTCAATATTTCTAGGTTCAGGATAAATTTCGATTGGATTTAACCGACGAAGAAGCAGTTCATTACATGCAAAATTTGATCGACGAAAGTGTTTCATCTGTGATGCCAGCTTTAGTGGAACAAATTCATAAAATTGCTCAGGTAAAAAGATTGTTTTGTTTTTTTACTCAATTTCGGCATTAAGAGAGTTTGCGGTTCAAGTTATTTTTTTCTTCTTCTTACTTTACCATTTAAGAATGTGAGATTCACAAATTAAAAAACTGAACCGCAATCTCCTTATTACTATTTTTTTATCATTATTATTATTATGTTTACATCAATTTTATTTTCTATTTTTATCAATTTGCAGTATTGGAGGAAATGATAAATCTAGTCTTAAAAACGTTTAATCTTCCAAATATTGAAACAAAAGTTGTAAAAAGTTCATCAAGTTTAATAATCTATTAATTTGTTCCTAAAAATAAATAATTATTTTTCATACAAATTCGTCAGTATTACTTATTGACTGCGTCGATACAGCTTTAAAACAAGTTTTTTGGTATTTGGCTAAGATTATTCTCAACTGCTTGTTTTCCAGCTTCATTTCCTTTAATGTTTCCTGGGTTTTCTCCAGTACTCGCTTCGTTCTCAACGCTTTTTTTGCTTCATAATGTCTCTTTTGCAATTTACATTCGCTCTTCTGCGTTTGCAATTTTTTCCTGTAGTTTTGTTTAAATACCAAAGCTCGCAGATACTTGCAGTGTAAACACAAAGCTTTTTCTTTAGAAACGAGCGTGCAATTTTTAGAATAGTAAGCATCATCGAATTCCAAGTACTCCGCTCTACCACTTGGCTGAACATTGCACCCAACACATAATTTTAATTTGTCCGCTCGCATCAATAATTCTTTAGCTTCTTCAGCAGTTGTAACTGTGGTGGTGGATTCCACTATACCACGAACAAACGTTGTACAAACGGCACTTCCATCCAACTGTTGAACAACTCGTACGAGCTTGCTAATTGTAAGTTTGCTACAGTCTTCCGCACTTTTAAACTTACAACAGCCATAATGAAAGGTGTTGGGCAAACCCAGTACATCTAAACTTGACCATTTTTTTGGCAGTTCGAGCGCGTGATACGAGTCAACTACATTCGCAGCCGCTGCTAGGTTATCATCTACATCTAAGTTTTCTCGCGTATGTTCTACTTCTAAATCTACGTTTTCTCGCGTAGCTTTTATTTTGCATCTTTTCTTTAACTTGGGTGGAGGTTGGTCACATAAATTTCGCTCTTTGCGTTTTACGGGTAAACGTTTATTAAAATATGCGGGTGCCCCGGGGAAAAGTGTTGGCACAGCATCATTCGTCAGTTTTGGTATTCCACGTGGAATTTCAACTACTTGACCATTGATAATGTGCTTGTACGAGTGTTCGATGAAACAGGGTTCAAAGTGCAGGGCACACACGGTGCAGTTTTTCGTTAACCTTCTGTCAGTCCGTCTGATATTACGTTCCCACTCACTCAGTCGTTTTGGGTCGCCGGGAGCTTTAAACATTGATACTTTAACATTGCATGATTTATATCCACTAGAACAAGTTGGGACAAAACACTTGGAGTTCCGGCTTTTTTTCACTGCCGGTAGTGACATTCTTGATAGCCTGCCGATTATTATCACACTAGTAAGGGGAGTTAAATCGTTATATAAATATCGTTAAATAAATAACACCCTTAACTTATGTTTTTGTACAAATTCAAACAAATTAAAATCACTTACATACCTTAGATTATCAGGGAATTAATTTTTTCTTTAAAACAAATCAGCCGCTTTCTTTCATCAACGTCCACAACTTCGACAACGTCAAAATCTCCAAAAACCACGTTTTCCATTTTGAGTCTTTGCAAAGAGGCTCACGACAAATTAATAACACTGTGTCTCTTCCGGTGACCACTTTTGCAGTGTGCTTCTTTGTAATGATTAATTTCGACGGCAATAATTTTGTTCTACTGTAGATCGCGGCAAGGGTGAAATATTGTAATATTTTATATTCACGCTGTTTTTGGATTTTTAAAACACGCACCAGATATGTGTAAACCTAGTGTCACACTATTTTTACATATGAAGTGAATTTACTATTTAAGCTATTCTTACACTTAGCTATAATGGTAATTTACTGGGGACTGGCTGTGAAGTTATTTTCCGAACTACTTTCACGCTCGATTTTGAATGCAATGGATGAGATGTGATCGGGCACGATTTTCTTGATAAGCTTCACCGTTGTTTACGTAAATATAGCGTTTTGTATACTCTAATTCGATATGCGGCGGACTTTGCTACCCGTTTTCCATCCGCCTCACAGGCCTACACAATGTGAACCTTTGAAATGTCCAAAAGGACCGCACGTAATCAGTGGAATGATTTGGTTTGTTATGTCGGGCGAGTGAAATAATTATTAATATGATAAAAATCGTTTGATACTGTTGCTAGCTGAATATCACTTCAAAATGAGACGTTGGCGCTGTCAATGCTTGATAATATTCGCCCTAGTTATAAATATAATCATTTTATACTATTTCTGGGTTCTCCAAAACGGCTTGGAGAGCATCGGAGCAGACTTCCGGCGACCAGCTGATCATTTCAACAGCGAGGTGCACGGAGCTTTGAACGTCGGATCGGAAATTGCCATTCTTCCCAGGAATTTGAGCCAGTTCAATTATCTAGATATTTTAACGGCGGTGGATCAGAATCCGCAAGTGGAAATTCCGAAATACGTGACGGTGATTGTCCGCGAGTTCGAGTTCTTTGAAAATGATTTGGCGGGAAGTATTCAATCGGTCCTCAACTTTTTCCCCACCATCAACATCTTGGGTAAGCTTATAGTTTCATTCAACACGACTGATAAAACGAGTTCGAAATAATTATTATGTATCATATTATTTTATAGGCGGATGATGGGTATAACCAATTCCTAAAACATTTTAACTACTGTAGTTTAATGATTTTTTTTTTCCTCTTGATTTTTCCAGTCTTAGCCGATGCTTTTCCTTATCCTCCTCTGAACATTCCGTTGAACAAGAGCAACGTGAAGCTGCTAGTCCTCCGCCCTCAGTTGGACGAGCCTCCTCAAGCCTCCAGACCCGAAACCTACATCTCCACTCCGTTCCTGCTCTTCCTCCCAGCCTCGGTCCGCTTGCTCTCCGTGCAGCAGCTGGAAGAGATGCTCACCTACGTCATCACTCACCCCACGCACCTGGCCGCAGCGAAAGTGGGGAAAGACGAAGAGAGGGTCGGGTGTCAGAGTGTGACGGTGGATATGAAACGCTGGACGTTGGAACGCAAAGAAATTCCGGGAGTGTTGTGCGATGCTCTCGGCGGAGGAGATGTGGTACTGTTAGCTAAAAGTTCGCAGTGTTTGCAGCTGACCCAACCTTTCGCCAGACCATTTCCAGATGCACTTTTTATACAAACTGCTATCAAACAATTTAAGGTAAGAAAATCATATTAGATTTTTTTTTTTAAAAAAAAAATGTGGTAAGAAATTATTTTTTTTACAGGTTTATTTGATGGAGAAAGTGGTGTTCGAGCGCGGTCGACCTCTGTTCCTTGACAGCCACATGGAGTGGAAACACTTGTCAGCAATAAAAGAGCGTGAAAAGATGCTGTATGAAGAGTTAGGAATCAAGAAAGTGGTTTTATCCAGCGGTGAGACCGAGTGGCACGGCTGTAGCAAGACCAGCGCCCGTTGCTTCGGTACAGTAGTCAACGATACTCCTCACTACTTGTACCTAAAGCGATGGACCCCTCCCTGCTGCCTGGAGAGGCTGAGGGAGACAGCCAGGCACGTCTTCCAGGTTCTCAGTAAGGCTGGAGTACGATACTGGCTGGAGGGAGGCAGCTTGTTAGGTTGGAACAGAAAATGTTTATTAATTTAATCAAGATTAACAATAATTGTCGTTTTGAATTTTTGAAATGAAATTTGGTATTTTTTTAAGGAGCTACTCGTAACGGAGACATAATTCCGTGGGATTACGACGTGGATGTGGGAATGTACGACGAAGATGTGCACAAGTGCGAGTTCCTACGAGATTCGGTGAACCAAGCGGTGATCACGGACACGGGTTTTGTGTGGGAGAAGGCGCCGGAGGGCGATTTTTTTCGAGTGCAGTACAGTCAGACCAATCACTTACACGTCGACATCTTTCCCTTTCAGCCTCGCAACGGGATTATGATGAGAAAAAAATGGAGCACCAAACATAAACAGGACGTGGATTTTCCCGAACACTATCTTCGTCCGCTCACCACTATTCCCTTCGTAGGAACCACGGCGTCAGCGCCCAATAATATCCGTGAGTTTGTGGAGTTGAAGTTCGGCGAAGGCGTGGTGGATCGCTTCGAGTTCCCCAATCCTAAGTTATTACCTTTTGCACCCTCGTTTGACTAAATAAGAAGGTAAGCGCGCTTTCGAGGGTTTTGAGAAAATACTCTTTAGATTTTTGAATAAGAATAATTATTGTGTTGCTTTTTTTTTTTATTATTGTTGAATTATAGCTTTAATGTTTTTATTATTAATTAGTGTTTATTGGACTTTGTTGAATGAGATTGCAACGAATTTATTACTATAATATCGTGGAAAATTAAATGCGATACACGTAAAATTTCTGCATACCGGTAATTATCTAACTAGCGAATTTTTATGGACTTGCGCGGTTGGACTCGGGAGAGATTCAGTGTGTTGGTATTTGACGGCAGCAATCGTGAATATTGGGTGGTTTTTAGAACATTGTTTTAGAGCTGGGGCGTTTATAAAATATTACCCTGATCGCAGTTGAGCAAGAGACAGCATTTTGATCTGCGATGCAAAATGCGGATTGAATATCTTGAAACCCTCAGAAAAATCACTGATCTGCATGGTGAAGCTATTTAATCTCAAAAATCTTCTCTTTAAACTTTTTGAAGACAGCAGTTTTAAAAATCTTAATATTTTTTACGAAGCTCAAATGATAAACCCTATGAAAATGAGTTTATTACGTCGGTAATTAGTTTTTTTTACTGTTTAGCTAGTTTATTTACGGATAATTATTTGGAATTTTATCTTTATTTAGTTTTTTTTTTTTTTACATGTTTTTACTAGTACTTTTTTAAAACTGCAGTCAGTGTAAAACTGTTTAATCGTTTATCTCATTGAATTGCCGGATCATAAATTCAAAATCGCCTCATAACCAGTAATTAAAGGGCGATTTTGAATTCCGTGCCCACCTGCACCGCCAGCAGAGTGCGCATAAATCGTCATTTCGATGATTAATAGTAATAATAATACTTATTAACCCTCGATAATAATAATTATTATTAATCAATCAATCAGTCGCCGCTTGTTGTTTGACCCGCGAGGTCACGCTTTGTTTCGCGAGTGTTCTGCTGGGATTGAATTTGACAGTGATCGAGTGTGTTACAATTACATCGCGCGTGCAGCAGCTAAACCTGAGCTAATTTACCGGCGCCGATATTTATTTAATTTTAGTTAAATAAATTCGAACATTAAACGAGCAGTTTAGTTGAATGTATTTAGTTGGAAATAATTAGCGCGGTAGAGATTGCTATAGGTAGGAGTGAAACATGCGTTCAAACTAGGCTTATTCAGGTAAATTAAATTTTCCTAAAATAAAAGATGCAGAACAAAAAGTTTTGAAATACATTTATTTTTAATTGCGATAGTAACAACCACGTAGGTACTAAATTAAGTAATATTTGTTAATAAACTGGAGTTAACGGATAAATTAATTAGATATAGGAGCCTAGCTATAAACCCAAGTACAGTATTTTTTAAAAGTCGACGTATTTGGAGAGAGGATCTTTGACTATAGCGATGTATCGTTCTAAAAGTCCGACTTCCTGCTCCTTATGATTTTCTAAATGCACACGAGGCAGAGATCGCCGCAAGTTGGGTGACAGCTTAAATGCTCGAACGCATCCCCTGAAAAAAATTATAAGTTTTGTTTATAAATGAATTAGGATCAATCAGAATCTCAATAATTATTCACCTGGCATCGCCAACTAAGATGCACGGATGAATCTCACTAAACGCCAGAGAATAGGGGTTAGCTTGAGATTTCGGAACCAACACCTGAACGCAAATTGGTTGATATTTGCTCACGTGCAAATCGTACACATAAGCCTAAAAAAAAAAAATACAATGTCAATAGAGCGAATTTGATAATGTAGGCTACTACTCTGCTACTACTTTTCCATCTTTGGTGATGGCCGCAAACACCGTCGCTGAATAAGGCGCCCATTTAGCATCGGTGACAGCGCTGTCCAACGCGTAGGACCAAAGAGGTTCACTGAAAAAAAAAAAAACCCCAAAGTTTTAGTGACGAGATTATTATTATTATTTTTAAAAGAAGTGTTTCGGAATTCACCGAATGCGGTGATCCCATATCTTGACCGTGCGATCGAAACTGCAGGAGAGGAAGATGTGCGGGTGGAAGTGGTTCCATTGGATGCGGTTAACCAGGTGGTCGTGGGCCTCGTACTCCATCAGCACACCCTGCACGTAGTTCCGATTGCAACGATAAATGGATCCGTCGTCAGCGCCCACCAGCAGCGTACTGGAGATGTGCGGGTGGAAGGCCACGGCGGTCACCGAAGCGTTCATCACCGTCACCGGGTGCGACAGGTCGTCATCCCGCTGCTCCTTGCGCCGAATGTGAAGCATGTCCGAGAACATCAGCTGCTTCTAAACAAGAATAAGGTTAGACCTCTCATTTTATATTAAATCTCCTTCTGTCACTAACAACCGGTAAACTTAAGTTTTATTGAATTATTATTATTTCGCTCGCTTTAAATTGCGTTAATCATTTATTATCAATAACCAAACTGTTTATATGCTTAACTTTAATGACCGTCCAGTATGTAACTCGCCCATCGCTTGAAGCTGAGCTAAAATTGAGATTTCCATCCACATCATCGGGTTGCCATTCCACCTATTTACCAAAAAAAGTTTATTTTTCGTGTGAAACGCGCTTAGCGTTAGATAATGTGTAGAGTGACCTGCCACACTGGTCCGGCGTGTTTTCCGTTGGCTGGTTGGCTCTGGCACATGGCTTTTCCTTCCGCATCTTGGAGGTCAAAAACGGCCACGTTTCCGTCGTACATTCCAACAACTATTAGGTTGGGTTTGATCCGGTGGAAGCTGAGACACAGCAGGCCGCAGTTGACTCTCATCAGGTACTCGGGGTAGGAGGGGTTGCTGAGGGAGAAGACGCACAACATCCCCGCTCGTTGCTTCATAAACTCGTCTAAAAAGATTAATGTTTAGAAGCGATTGTACATTTAGTTGGTTACATTTGCGGGGGAGTGTTTATAAAGGTGTATACTTACAAGATCCGTAGCTGGCAGCAAATAGATCGTCGTAGATGGGGTTCCAACACACGTCCGTCACGTGCAAATCTTTCACTTCGTCGAACTGGAACTTCCAGAGCGGCAGCAGGCTACCGCGTCCACTTTTGTACTCGTCGGAAAGGTCGTCCCAATATTTAAAATCTTAGTAAAATCGTTTTGGTTAAAAAAAAGTCTAAAAAGTTCAATTAAGTTTTGAATTACCTTGTGTGATTTCATCGAAGGTGTTTTGGTTGATGATTCGTTCCATGATTCTCAACGAATCTGTCATCTGGCTTAAATCGATTGTCTGGACAAAAAATACGCAATTTCCAATTATTATTATTAAGGTTTATTTTCTTTTGTGATGAGGTTTTCTTAACTCAACAGTAGTGTAAAAGTAATAATTATTTCAAACCCATTTTCACTTACTTCGTGATTGGTTTTAAATTTCCAAAGTCCGCCCTTTGAGACTATCGCCACCTCGTCTTCCTTTTTCTCAGCTACGTGTTTTTCGGCTTCTTTTAGCTTCAGCTAAACAAAAAAAAAAAAATAATATTTCAAATTATTTATTTAAAAAAATTATTTAATTTTTGTGGAAAATTTGTATTTACTTTATCTGATTCTTTTGTGGCTTTAACTGCTTCTTGTTCCACGTAATAATCGTAAATCATCCACTGAATGGCATTTCCGGAGAATACGGAATTCAAGGGGGGTTCTGTTTGGACACCTTCCGTCTCTCGGAAGAAGAAAAATAATTATGTTTAATTAACATGATTGTAAGTTCCTGCAACTGCTTTTTATTGCACGGTACCTTAAATTTTCGAATGGGAGTTTGAGTAATTCTCTCGCTGTAATTGAAATGATTGATTAACTTTTCGTGAGTTTCTTTCTCGACTACGGGCACAATCACTTCCGGTTCGGGTTCCACTAATTGGTTGGGGTCTTTTTCAGGTTCTGGAATTTCTTCCACGACTTTGCTTTTCAATTCGAAATGAATGGCAATTTGATTGGTTTTATCGATGGCGTTGAAACTTTTTTCGTTGAAAGAGTAAATCACTTCGTTTTTATTAAAATTCGGGTCATCCGCCGTCAAGTGAATTATTATCTCAGCTTCCGGTTCTTGCGTTTGGAACAAAACCTATTTTTTTTAACAAAAAAAATTTTATTTACTTTTTATTATTTTTAAATCAAGTAAAAATTTCAAATTTCACCGTTTTTTTATCTGTTTTTTCGAATGAAACGTTTAATTCGATTTCTTCATCTTCCTAAAAATAATTATAGACAATTATTTGTTTTAATTTTGTTAAAAATTATTCTTTATAAAAGATTTTTGTTATTAACTTTGCTCGTGCAACTTTTAAAAATACTTTCGTTTCGTTTTCCGAATTTTCCAGGAGCCTAAAAAAAATTTTTTTATTTTTAAAAATATAATTCGAATGAGTTCAAAGAAAAAGTTAAAACTTACCATACTAGGCCTTCTCATCATTATCTTAGGTGGTAAACTCACCATTTTATTCGAATTTTAAAAGGGGGTTTTTTTTTAAATGATTAAATTAGAAAGTAAACATTATTCCGTTTTTCTGAGTTAATTTAAAGATGATATTGCGGTTGTCATGGAAACCGCATTTTTGTTTACACCGATTTATTTTATCGATTACTATCCTTAATACGGAGTCAACTGTCAATAAGGAATTTATGTTTTTTTTTTTGGAAGACCTGTACATTACTTTATCAAAAATGATATTCACAGTTGAAGCAAAAAAAAAAAAACTTTATTTTAGGAACAATTTTTAATGAATCTCAGATAAAAAAATTATGACGAAACATTTCTAATGAATGTGATAAAAATATTTTTTTTTATATTTAACGTTTTAAACAGAATAATGAAAGTGAATAAATTTATTAAAATAATAATGTTTTTTTTTTTTAATCTTTTAACGCATTCGCGATTGCCATCTGCATGTTAATCGGTTTGCTAAGGCAATGATCTCCACTCATCAAAAAATTGACGTTGACATTTTCATGGAAATCCATGTCGGGTAATAGCTAATTCGAGAAGCAATTAGAATTAAATTAGAAACATCTTTTTGGAAATTTTTACCTTTGGAGTGACTAGGAAATATTGCGAGCGAGTTTCAGAGCAGAGGATTTGAGTCATTAGTTGGAAAACTCGACGTTCGTTAGTCGAATCCATTCCCTTTGAAGTTACAATATTTAATATTAAACCTTTGGTTATTAAATCAAAATGAGGCAGTAGTAGCTACCTGATTAATTTCGTCGACGCAACAGAAAGGCAATTGAACGAATTCTTGCAAACTCAGAAGATATAGCACGGTGGAAACGCTCCTCTCTCCACCACTACAAAAAAACAAAACAATTATTCTAATTAATAATTCAAAGTTTAATATAAATAATAATCCAAGTACCTTTGATAGGTCTGCGTTAGTTCTCGTAATGGATCGTTGTCTCGAAATTTTACTTTGATACTTATTCCGTATTTCGAATAATCATTCTGAAAAAAGGATCAAACAAAAATTATTAACACTTTCTTCAGAGTTTAGTTGGATGTGTTTTTGGTACCTTATTTTCCCCCACGCTTAATCCGACTTCACCTGAACAACCCAAAGACGAAAAGTAGTAACTGAAACGCTTATTAATGTTGGCTAGCAAGGCTTGTAACGGTTGTAACCATTTGTTCTTGGCTTCGGCCATGTTAGTTCCAAAACTATTTATTTTGTTTTCATACTCTTCTTTCTGCTTCTCCAATCGTTTCACTTTCTCTTGCGATTCTTCGTAATCGGCCAGAGTCTGAAAAGGCACAAAGTTGAGTGCAT
Source organism: Polydesmus complanatus (assembly GCA_034692225.1). Taxonomy (NCBI): domain Eukaryota; kingdom Metazoa; phylum Arthropoda; class Diplopoda; order Polydesmida; family Polydesmidae; genus Polydesmus; species Polydesmus complanatus. Next base: position 14,252 of record JAQGAZ010001079.1, on the reverse strand, counting down.
TTCCCGACAGTTAAATTTTCGATTATTTTATTTACCCCGGTATTCACTTCTTGCATACAGTCGATCCTGGCCTGAAGTTGGTGAACCTCCTGATCGATTTCGTCAGTTGTATTCGGAGTCGAAGAAATCAGCTGCATGAAAGAAAAATAAATAACAGTCAAACCTATATTTTAGGAATCGAAGCTTTCATACAAAACGAAGACTTTAAACATCTTGCTTCTGGACATACCTCTTGTAATTCTTTTGGAACTTCGTCTCCAGTCCAATTCATGTTGCATATTCTTTTTGCATCTTTAAGAAGTGATAGTGCATATTGTTTGTTTCTCTTAAAATTACTTCGGATGGTTTCCAGTTCTTTCTAAAAAAATAATGTAAGCAGAAAAAAACGTTGGTTCCGAGCCAAAAATTATTATACAGACAAGATAAGAATTACTTTGCATTCCTCGATGTCTTTGCTCTTCTCGCGAATATCTTTTTCAATTTTCTTACACTCCTGAACGAGTATACGGTGATCACACGTCAACGCAGCTCGTTCTGCGACCATCGTTATCATTACCTTTATAAGAATACAGTATTAAATTTTATTTGAAGCACGTAAAAAAAATGCTAATTAAAATTCGGTATTTTACTTTGCAGAGAGCTGCGTGTTGACCTATCGATACCAATTTCCTATCGACTAGTAGCGCGAGTTGCCGGTTCCGCTTTACTTTTTCTTCTTCTAGATCGATTTTGGAAGTTATCACTCTTTTGATCCTAAAATAATCAAACATTTTAATCGAGAACTTCACGTACAGTCTATTATTATTCAAAACATCGATGATTTCGTCACTTACGCATCCTCTTTTTGAACTATCTTCTGATTTAATTCCTTCCTTTGATTTTTTTTAAGTAATAGGTTTTTCTAATTTAACAAACACTAATATATATTAATCATGTCCTGAAATTAGCTGTCACAACAAAAACCTTAAAAAGTTTATTATAGTTTTTAAGACAGTGAAATCTTAATTACGGTATTAAGAGGTTTTAAGTAATAGTTAAAATTGAGGAATTGATTTTAACCACTAAGCTGAATAAAATTGTCGAAAATTCAAGATCTTTGCTGATACATTGAGCAAATATAAATTTCTAAATTCGGAATTAACCTTTTGAGTTCTCAAATGATCCATACTTTGATTGATGTTTCTTTCCTTATTTTGAAATTCGATAAATTCGTTATTAATACTTTCGATTTGCCCCATCAAAACTTTATTTTTGTCTTCTAAATCTTTAATTTTGACGGTGTCGACATTATATGTGAGAATGTTGGGTGGACTAAAGCAATATAATTTAATAAGTTGAATCTAAAATTAAGTGTAAATAATTATAATGAAATTAAACCTTAATTCGTTATATCGATACGCCATATTTCGCTTTCCATATTTCGATTGCGAAATACTGTACTGAAAACATAAAATAATTTTTTTTTTTTAAATTTATTGTTAAAAATAATATAAAAAAATTAATTACTTGGTGATTTGTTGAATAGAAAAATCTGATACTAGTTCTGGCCATTATTTCATCCACTTTGGTCCGAACCTGATCATTTCCCACAGGAATTTGATGGAATCGGTATTGCTGGCACAGGTACCTCATTACGGGTTCAGGAGCGCCCACCATTTCTCGCAACTGCAATCAAAGTTATTACATGCCTGAAACTGCATTCTTGCTGGTACCACAACTTACGTAGCTTTGAAATCCGTATTGTCGAATGTTCTCAATCGGCACAGGAGGTTGAAATGTATGGGAGGGTGTAGACGGTGCCATAACAGTGTTCACTTTCACCCTCAACTCGTGTTTCGCCGTATTCATCAAGGTTTCAATATCGCCTTCGTTTTCACAAACGAAAGCGATCATGTCGTTGAAACTGATCGAACGCTCCACGTATTTCGCATTCTCAGGCTTGTGCACGTTTAACTGATAATAAAACGATAAGCACATACAGTATTAGACAAACTATAGCTAGAAAATTCTTTACCTCCAACATTATCGGTCCATACACTTTGCCTTTAAATTTGTCTGGGTTGTTCTTGAGCCATTGGGCTATGGTATGAGCGTCTCTATCCTTTTGGTTTAACACTTGCATCTTTGCTCGATGAACATCACCGTGCCGTTTCAATTCGTTCTTCACCTCTAATCATTACAACTTTTTTAAAACTCAATATCGTATATACAAATTAAACAACACAAAATTCAATGAATTCTGAATTCAATTAAACCGGGTAATGAGGGTACCGTTTATTTGGCGTTCTAAGTCTTTTCGATGTTGTACAATCCCGTCCTTATCTGTGCTAATTTGATTGCTTTCTTTAAGACATTCGTTCAGTTCCTGTGCCACGGCTTTAAACTCTCTCTAAATGCAAATATAAAACTGTGAAAAACATTATGTTCATAACATTAATTATTATTTGTTTACATCGATCTCTTCCTCGTTAAAATCGATACTGTCATATTGCTGCTGCAACGTTTTCAACTGAGATTCAAAAAGTTTCAGCCTAAAAACAAAAGATTTTACAAATTAATTTTCCTTCGCGATAAAAATTTGCTCACGAAACTTAGAACTAATTTTACTTTTCAAAGCGTTCTCTTTCTTCAACTTCTTTAACACGAAATTCTTCCTTTACCCTGCAAAGCTATTAAGAAAAAAATTCGGTGATTATTACATAATTATGTACTCAATTTTATACCTCTAATTATGTACTCAATTTTATACCTCTAATTATGTACTCAATTTTATACCTCGTCTTTAATATTTTCTATATCCAGTAACTTCAAATCAACCTTTTTATTTTGCCCTTGCACATTTATATTCTGCGAAAAATTAACAGATTAATTAAAAAAAGATAATATAGACTTTTAAAAATTTAGTTTTACCATAATCTTTAACTTTGCGTCCACTGATTGAACTTTTTCGTTAATATCGTTTAACGATTTACGGGCAGGGTCCAATGTGGCGTTAATCTCGGCGACTGTTTGCGCTTTATCTTTGACTTCTTCGCCTAACTTTCGGCATGATTCAACTTCATTCTCATAAACCTAAAATAATTTAAGCTCTGATATAAACATATTTTCCCCAAAATATCAAATAATCCTTATTAGTAAACGGTAATAAAATACCAGCAAAGCTCTTTTCTTCCTAAACGTGTTAATTGTATCTACGAAACTACTTCGTTCGTTGTACAGATGAACCTGTTCTTTAAAATAAGATAACGTTTGACTCTCCTTTTCAAAATCTTCTACAATCCGACGATAATTGACTTCCAAATCTTTCGACTTTAAGTTCCAATTTTTTAATTTCTCGTGATTTTCCCATAAATCATCAACATTCGCCTATAAAAATTAAAATGTACCTCAATTACAAACCCAAAAAAAATTAATCAACATCTAGGAGTAATAAAACTTTACGGCTTTCTGCGTATTCTCCAATAACTCTTCTTTCGTCATTCTCACAAACTCCACCACTTTATCTTGAGGTAAAAATTGGCACAAGTTATTCACCTGAATATTCAAACGTGAAGTTAATTGGTCCACCTGTAAAAATACAAAAAGAATTCCTTTAGAACATTTTTTAAGTTTTTGTTGAACTTTTAATTGACTTCTTTTTGTGTGCTATCTTTGGCGTTGATGCCCCATCGCGATTTATTGCTGCGATTGATTTCTCTTTTAATAACGAAGTTCCCTTCGGCTGGACTAAAACTATTAAGAGTTAAAAATAAGTAATTAGTGGCGTAGGAATAATGTGAAAGAATGCATACTTACAGTTCTATTTCAATGTTGGCTTTTTCACAGCCGTGTCTGATATAATCCGAGAGAGCCGATGAACGACCGACGTTCGACGGTTTCCCACCTAAACCCAGACAAATGCCGCACAAAATCGAGCTTTTACCCGAACCGTTCGGACCTAAAATTACGTTCATTCGAGCTTTCGGATACAACTCAAACTTTTTAAAAGTCCTATAGAAACGCATTAATTAACTTTTAACGTTCTAATTGCCTGACAAATTAATATTATACATGTCATGACTGTATACTTACATAAAGTTTTTGAGACCGATTTTGACGATCGATCCATTCACAAAATCGTAGTTGGCATCTTTATTTCTCCCGTCTCCCGACATTTTTACATTACGTTGAACACAATATAATAGATAAAAAATAGTTTGTTTTAATTATAAAACAAGTTTTATTTGTTAACATAAAGGAACCTTATGAATGGAAACTCACAAAACGCGCGAAATCCAACGAGTCTGAACGAGATTGGTTAAAATGTACGATGACTCTGAAAGAACTGCACTTGAAATTATTTTAATACGGAGGCTCTATGGGACCGGCAATAACAAAAATAATTATTATTTTTACGGAAATAATAATTAATTTAAATTGCTATTTTCACGTAAAATAAGATTAAGATGAATTAGAATACAATAAAAAATCAATGATTTTAGCGAACGAAGTAAAAGTAGATCATTTTTTTAAAAAAAAAAAAATTTTATTTTTAATTTAATAAAAAAAAAATTAATTAATTTCATTATAATAAAATTTTAATTACAGTAGAATAGAATTTTTTTATATATAATTATTATAATTATTTAATTTCGTCATCGTTAAAAATGAAGTAGAGCAAAAATTTGAGTTGAGTAGAATAGAAGTTGACCCTAATGAATTTAGATCGAAAAAAATAATGTTGACCACATGAGCCGCGAAATGTCCTTGCGAGCCATTCAGGTCAACTCAAGGTCAATCAAATATTTATTATACCGTAATTCTTTAAACTCAATTGTGTGTCTTGCGCAAACTTCGATCGACGATTATAATCGAAAAGTTGTGAAACGAAATAATAATTTTTTAAATTTTTATCTCAGAGGTGATAGAAAAATATTAACGCAATTATATTTAAAAAAAAAAAAAAGAATGACGAAATTAGCGTGAGCAAAGTGTATTTTAACGAAAATGTCATCGGCACTTTTTCATATTTGGTGAGTCCAAAAAATTTTATTAATTGTAACAATATTTTTGATAATTTCAACATAAAAAAAATCTTTTATTAATTTGTATACGCGTATAATTTAATTAAAAAAAAATTCCAAATTTAAATTTATCTTAATCCGCAATTAAATTTATCTAGGCAACCATCCTCCTAATTAATTCCTTCTCTTAATCTCGTTTTAATCCGTTATTAAACCCGATCGCTCGAACGTGTGGCTTTAATAATCCCCCACCGAGTGGGTGTGCCCGGTGACGTCATCGGTATTCAGGTCGTCCTGCTACCCATGACTGTACTCCCCGTACAGTACAAGTTGTAGCCATAGTGACGTCATCAACAGCGAGGTCTTCCTGCTACCCATAGGCTGCTTATCAGCCGTAGTTACGTCATCGGCAATTCTGCTACCTACCGGTAGTCGTTTCTCAGCCGTAGTGACGTCATAGGTAGTTGTCCTGCTCCCCAGCGTGTAATCTCTCCGCGTTTTTGTTGTGCACACGGCGGCGATGGGATGCGGGAGAGTGGGGGATATATTTTTATTCGGCAATCAATGGAAATTCTCATGTTTCTCGTTCGGCGTTAAGATGATCCTCCTCGTGTCATGTGATCCGCTGTTTGCTTTACCTTCCACCGCCCACTCTTATTCCGCTATTTCGTGTTAATTAATTGTTGTTAATTAGCGCAAGAGTGAATGGAGTGAGTGAGCGATTACTCCTCTCCTCCTCCCCCATTGACATTCGATCTCCGCGGTTTTATTAATTATCGAACGTTTTGTGTTGGATTATTATTTATTTGGGAAGCGGAATTGTGTGATTGGGAATTATTTGTTGGATGCTGTGACAATCGCGTTCTCTCTTTTATATCACGCGTTTTGGGGAGGCTATGTTTTTTTACGGCAACGCTCAACCCGCGTTTCGAACGCGCAAATACTCATAGAAAATCGATTATTATATAAATATTTTTACTATGCGCTGAATTTTTTCTCACAGGTAAATAATGCTTTTATTATTATTTTCTATTCAATTTTTGTGTTCCTATGGGATTAGGGGGGAATATTTAATTCGTACTTATATTGAGAATTTTGTTAAAATAATTCGTTAAAGTGAATAATAATAATTATTATATTGGAAATAATATTTTCTCTTTTGGAACTGTGATCAGAAATAAATTGGGTTCTTGTTTACTGGACGGCAACATCCAAATTTTTGAAGGTCGCCAACTAAATAAGAGCCAATTTTTTTTTAGAATTTTATTTGTTTTTATTTTTAGAATTTTTTTTTTTTTTTGGAATTTTATTTATTTTTATTTTTTTTGGAATTTTATTTATTTTTATTTTTTTTGGAATTTTATTTATTTTTTATTTTTACTGGGTTTTTTTTTTATTTTTTTTGGAATTTTATTTTTTTAGAATTTTTTTTTGGATTTTTATTTCTTTTTGGAATTTTATTTTTTTTTGGTTTATTATTTTTGTTTATTTATTTTTTATTTTTTTTTAGATTTTTATTTTTTTCGGAATTTTTATTTATTTTTATTTTTTTTGAAATTTTATTTATTTGTGTTTTTATTTTGGAATTTTTTTTTATTTTGGAATTTGATTTATTTTATTTTTTGTGGATTTATTTTTTTTTTTTTTGGATTTTATTTTTTTTGGAATTTTTTTTGGATTTTTTTTTTTTTTTTTGAATTTTTATTTATTTTTTTTTTATTTGTTCCCGGAATTTCTTTTAACTTCGAACTTTGCTAGAAATTTAAATTTTTTTTGGATTTTTTTTTTTTTTTTTTGAATTTTTGTTTATTTTTTTTTTTATTTGTTACCGGAATTTCTTTTAACTTCGAACTTTGCTAAAAATTTAAATTTTTTTTTTTTTTGGAACTTTTTTTTTTTTACTTGAAATTATGAACTCAAAAAACTTATTCGTGTGAAATCAGAACTTTTTTAAATAGAATTTTAGAACCTTTTTAAGGCTTATTTTTACGAATTCCAAGGGTTTTTACTTTATAAACTCCAAAACTTTTTTTTGTGAATTTCTAAGAATTATTTATTTCTATGAACTCCGACTAATTAATTTGATGGAACTCAGAACTTTTTTTTTTTGTTGCATTGAGAACATTTTTTTTTAAATAAACGAAGTTCCGTATATTGTTAGATACATGTACAGAATTTGAACTTTTTTTTATTGAACTGATAATTATTATTGATTTCCATATAAGTTAACATACAATTTCCCCGACCTTAATTCGGCTACATGACGTAGGCTATTAGTCGCCAGTTGAATAGTTTTGGGCGCCAATCCAAACCCATTTACCTTTCTCCAAATTTGCATACGCAATTAACAGGCGGATAATTAATCTACTTTTTACGACTTCCCTATACACGCAACTCAACCGGTTTATATAGGGATCCCGGGTAGGAGGGAGACGCGCATGCGTGACATGGCCGCGTGCCAAAAACCACTTCCTAATGGCTGTACAAGTGGCGAAACCGGTGTGTGTGTTAACACCCGACCCTGTTTACAACTCACCGTCCGCGCCGCTACTACACCGAGTCTCGTACCTGCCATTCATTCATCATGTCAACGTTATATTATATTCCCTCCGATGACGTCATACGCGGGTGGGGCACGCGAGCTGTTGGCCCTTGTTTACAATCTTCCCGTGAAACATTAAGCGCACTTTGTAGGAGCAAAGCTTATAAATACAAACGCAATTTTTTTCCCCCCTTATTTCTTATCGTATAATTTTAATGACGTCATAAGGATAAGAAAAGCAGCTTAAGGGCCAAATATTTTTTTCTCCTGTAATTTTAACCGAAAATAATTTTTTTAATAGTCAACAAATTTTTTTTTTCATGAATTGAATTATTTTGTTGACGTGTTTTTATTTATTCACAAAAATCAAGATGGCGGATTTTGTAAAGTGGAAAACCTTGACATTGTTTTGTTCATTTTTTTTTTTTTTTTTTGATGCTTAACAAATAATTTAATTCTATTGTCATTTTGAAAAATTTTGTTATTGCGACACCTGGCGGCAGCCCGGAAAATTTTCGGCTTTGACTTCCGTTGGCGTTGACGTTATGTTATTGCGGGCTTCAACTGATCAGCTGATTGATCGATTTTTTTGTTTTTCTCGTTTCAGAATCTTTCGAGCAATTATTATTATTAATCTGATTCTTCAAACATGGACATACAGGGTGAAACGGAAGTTAGGAAAGGAAACGGTAAAAGTCAAAAACTCTCTCATTTCCGATTAAAATCTTTTTTATCTCTCGGAATAAAATCTTTTGTTTTTTTTAAGTATGCAACGCCAAAAGCTGTTTTATTACATAGTACCATTATTGCATAATACCGTGATAATAATTGAATAGAAAAAAAAAAAGTTAAAAATGATTTTATCGGAAAAATACTTTACTATTGATTTGATTGATTTTTTTTGGAATTTCGAAATAAATAATCAATTTTTGATTTTTGAAGTGAGTTTTGTATTGGATATGGGAGCCACGCCCATCCTGTCAGTCACCGCCCCCAGCGAAGGAACACCGTCCGAAGGAACCGTCTCGCCGCAGGTCAGTCTTCAATCCCTCGCTTTACGCTTTAGCCCTCGTTCTACGCCTATACATACTCCCTCCAACCGGATATCAACAACACACTCGTTGTTGGATCGTTTTCTTTAACGAACTGAAATTGACCAAAATTATCCCCGGACACTCACTCGTCCTATTTCCTCATTGTTATTTAGGAGGCAGTTTTATGTACACGGTGTCCGGAAAAAAGTGCACCCAACTGAATGAGTAGCCTATGTAATTCTTTTAGTAATGTAAATATTTGAATGACACGTGGAAAAACTTTACTTTAAACACTTTTTTAATATTAAATTGTTCTATGCTGTGTTTTAAATGTTCACTTCCGGTCTCAACACGAGCATTTATACCCACTCACTATGCTTCCCACCACACTACACAACAGCTTCATCGAATACATTAATTTTAATGCCTCTATCATACGTTGGCGCAATTGTTCAATATTTTAGGTTTAAATTAGGTAGGCTATAAAGTATGGGGTGTGGTGCGAGAAAAGGTGTACAAGAGAAAAGAACGAGAGATGGAAGTGTTTGTATGCGGGGTGAGGCAGGGAGAGTGTAGATGAAGCTGTTGTGTAGTGAGTTGGGGGACATAGTGAGTGGGTATACTGCTCGTGTTGAGACCGGAAGAGGATATTCAAAACACAGAATAGAACAATTCAATGTTAAAATTATTAAAGTAAAGTTTTTTCATTTGTCATTCAAATATTTACAATTATTAAAACGATTTAATACCAATTCAGTTAGGCACGGTTTTTTTCCGGACACCGTGTATGAAATAAATGTTTGGAGTGAATCGAATGTCGTTAGTGTTTTTAATGGGTCGATTTGGGTTAAAATAGCGTTAATAGGGTTTGGCAGTGGCAGCCTAGTTGCGGTTTGATGAGGAGCCAATTGCGGGGGACTTCCGGCATGAGCTGAGAGAGAGAGAGAGATAAAGAAAAGAGTTTGAGGTTGGCATTAGTGGAGTGATTAGCGGCTTGTCTTAAGACGTTGTTAATTAACCACCCAATCATTTCCTACTACTACTACCAGCAGCGGGTGCTCTACTGTTTTTGCCTCTGTGTTCCAAACAACTTAGTGGTCAACATAAAAGTCTTCCAAAATAATATAAATCAAAGAATTTTTTTTTTGGGGTTGAAGCCGTTGACTCGCTCTTCAAAGTGAAACGTATACTTTACCGTAAAACCTGTTTAAGGCGGAATCGGGGAATACACAGCTATTTCGTCCGTTTTTACAGGTTCTAGCTTTAGCGAGTTAGTGCACAAAAGATTTTTTGCTCAAATGCAGGCGAATTTCCGCGTTAGACAGTTTTTCCGCTTTGGAGCTATTTTAACATTGCGTTCCGTACTATTTTGGTCCGTTCTAACAGGTTTTTGCCTTATATATAATCCGTTTTAAGCAGGTTTGTAATAGCTTTGGCGTTCAAAATGAATGTCCATTTCCGCGTTAGACAGGTTTTTCTTCTATAGCTATTTTAGTTTTGCATTCCCAGCTTTTTTTGGTTCCGTTCTTACAGAATTTCGGCTTATACAGAGTCCGATTTAAGCAGGTTTTTACTGTTCGAAACGGAAATAATTTGCGCGTAATAAAAGCGATGGTGAAGCGCGTTAACCGAGGGTCATCTGTTGGGCCGCAATTTCCAATGACGTCATCGCTCATGTAATTCTCGGATGGAGGGGGCGGAGCTTGTGGAGGCGAGGTCAACGACCTTTCTTATTTAGGTCGAATCAATCGATCATCCCTCGTCGAACGCGACATCGCGTACATCGAGGGAGATATAATTAACGCTCTTTTCATCTTTTTGCAGAGTCCCGCGCAACCGGAACCGGAATTGGACCGCGTGCGCTTGGAAGCTGAAAGGCTGGTGAATCAGGTTTTAGCCGAAGCCAGCGAAATTGTGGAGTCTCGAAAGCGCGCTTCCTGTCCTTCCAAGCCGGAAGTCATCACCTCCAACGGCATCAAAGCTCACAAAGCGGAAGTCAAAGCCAAAGCTAATAACCTGATTAAAGTATATAATTATATTAAGGCGCTTTTAGTAACGAATTCCAATAATGCAACGCTCTGGCGGTGTCTTTCAGGAAATTATCCAGGAAGCGGAAGTGATGAACGCGGCCGATGATTTCGTCAAACATATCTTGTCCATGGCCATCGAAGAGGCCAACCGGAAGCTGCTTGCCATCAAACGAGTGAGTTTTTATTTCTCCAGTGAGCCTTTCACCCTCCATCAGCCTTAAACGCTGAATCGCGCGCATCTTTTTTTTATTAATCTGCTTCCGGTGTTTTTTTTTTTTAGATGTCTCAAAGTCTGCTTTTAATTACTAGTGAGTCGCGATTGAATTTCAGGTCGACGAAAGCGGTTCTCACTTCCGCTTCCAATAAGAACTTTAAGTTCTAATTTAAGGACTAGTAGGCTTAAAAAATAATGAATTAAAAAAAGCATTTCTAGACAAATACCAAGATCGGTTTTTTTCGGGTTTAGTTTTACACCTACTTAAAATATACAAATACTAAACTTTTTTTTAAAAAAATAAATAAATAAATAAATTCTCGTAAGTTAACGTGTAATTGTTACCTAAACTAAAATTCGTTTTAAATTTGCCACCTTATGTCACTCCAAGAAACGTAGTCTACTAATGATACTTTAGTTTAGGGTGGCGATGTGTTTATTGTGATTAGTACTGGGTCTTCTAGTTTAGTGATGTGGGTTTTAAAATAATATTGGTGATTAGTATTTTAAAGCTTAGTTACTATTTTTTTTTAAAGTTTAGTAGCTATTTTATTTTAGAATTTAGTGACGCATTTTTTGAATTTAGTAGGCCTAATTACTTTTTAAGTTTGGTGATTTTTTGGAGTTTAGTAGGCTAGCTACTTTTTTTTTATTTTATTTTAGTGATGTGTTTTTTGGGTTTAGTAATTACTGTATTTTTATAGAGTTTAGTCATCTGTTGTTGTTTTTTTGAGTTTAGAAACTATTTCGAGTTTAGTAACTTCTTTTTTTCGAGTTTAGTGATGTGTTTTTTTTTTTGGTTTAGTACAGTAACTATTTTGAGTTTAGTAACTATAGGTGAACATTAGGTGAGAACTAATAAGCGAGTGAGCGACGTTCGTTGTATCGACGTGTGAACCTATATTATTTAATCAGTTGTATAAGATAAGGGATTGTCGCCACGTGAAACGGCGTAAGCGAGGAATGTGGATAGTTTAGTGGGTGCCGAGACAAAAGCGTTTCCGCTCGAATGGCGCTAAAGGAGGGCGCCGCTGCGTTTTAAAACGCAAATGGAGAACGCGAAATGTGTTTAATTCGTTGAAACTGAGAGAGAGATAAGGGAAATTGAAAAGCGATCGGATCGCATTGTGTTTGGGTAACGCGGTGAACGGATCGCTTTTGTCCCCGGCGCACGCGCACTCACTTCTTCCGCTTCTTCTCATCGAACCACATGAATAAAATGAATTTTTAATCGCACGTGCGAAAGCTTTGGTCATCGAGCAATTATTCAATTAACTCCTTCTCTCCCCCCCGCTACGGAACGCACCGGTACGCAAGAACCGCAAGAGCTTATTTAGAAAGGGTTCGGTGACGCTGGCGACGGTTTTCAATTGACACGGACACGTCACACGAGTTTGCGTCTTAAAAAATCATTTCTGCGAAACTTTACTTCCTAAAACTTCATTTGCGCGAATTTTGTTTCATATAACTCCATTTGCGCGAGTTTTTAGCTCTTAAAACTTTATTAACGCGAAAGTTGAGCTCATAAAACTTCATTTGCGCGAGTTTTAAGTTTCTAAATCTTATTTTACGCGAGTGTTTAGCTCTTAAAACTTTATTAACGCGACAGTTGAGCTCATAAAACTTCATTTGCGCGAATTTTGTTTCATATAACTCCATTTGCGCGAGTTTTGTTTCATGTAACTCCATTTGCGCGAGTTTTTAGCTTTTAAAACTTTATTAACGCGAGAATTGAGCTCTTAAATTTTTATTTACGCGAGGTTTATATTGCTTAGAACTTTATTTACGCGATGTTTTATTGTTTAGAACTTCATTTGCGCGTGGTTTTAGTTTCTAAATCTCTATTTACGCGAGTGTTTAGCTATTAAAACTTTATTAACGCGAGAGTTGAGCTCATAAAACTTCATTTGCGCGAGTTTTTAGTTTTTAAATCTTTATTTACGCGAGTATTTAACTTTTAAAACTTTATTAACGCGAGAGTTGAGCTCTTAAAATTTTTTTTACGCGAGGTTTATATTGCTTAGAACTTCATTTGCGCGAGGTTTTAGTTTCTAAATCTCTATTTACGCGAGTTTTTAGTTTTTAAATCTCTATTTACGCGAGTTTTTAGTTTTTAAATCTCTATTTACGCGAGTATTTAACTTTTAAAACTTTATTTACGCGAGAGTTGAGCTCTTAAAATTTTATTTGCGCGAGGTTTTATTGCTTATAACTTTATTTACGCGAGGTTTTTATTGCTAAAAACTTTATTTGCGCGAGGTTTTATTACTTAGAACTTTATTTGCGCGAGTTTTTAGTTCCTAAATCTCTATTTACGAGAGTGTTTAGGTCTTAAGAACGAACAAAACAGCGCATGATTCCGCCTTAAACAGGTTTTTACTATATTTTCGTATTAGAACACCGGAACAATATAATATGTACATACATTGAATACAATAATTATTATTTTCGTTTGACACACTCTGTAGATCAAAGTGCTTTGTTGGCGACGAACCGGAAGTTGTTTTGTTGTCGATCACACGCCATCTCATTCCTATTTCTTTGTGCGCATATTATTATTATTATCATCATGTGCGCCGTGGAAATGCGCAAATGGATTAATAATTATTGTGGCGATGACGTAGCTGCGTTTGCTGTCACGAGATGCGCGCGCCGGGTCAAAGGTCATTTCCGTACATTACTTTTAACTTACCTTAACCATTTCAAATATTTTTGTCTTCGCACGGATGACCTAACCTTTTCTCGAATCAATGACAAATCGTCATTTCCGGTCTGAGAATTTTCCCCAGACAAACGACGACAATAATAATTTTACAATGGATATTTTTATTATTATTGTTTTTGGATTTTGAATTCGAATGTAATTTAATTTGAATGGAAACGTGACGTGGCATAAGCTGCGCTGTATTCATTGTCTTTTACGCTCCTTTTAAAGAAAGATCAATCATTTTGAATTCCCATTTTTAATGGCTTTTAAAAATGTTTTGAGAAACGAAAAAAAAAAAAAGAAATGTTGGATGTTATTGAAATTGTATTCGTTTTTTTTTCTTTTTCAGAAGAAGCAGACTGATGCTAATGGAGACAATCTTCCGCTGCTCAACGATGTACAAAACGATCTGCAAGGTAATTGCATACCCTTCCTTTTTTTTTTTTTTTTTTATTTACCGGTATTTATTTTTTTTTTAATTTAATTAAATTAAATTTTTTTTTTAAATCTTGGTTTAATCAATTTTATACTATTTTAAGTTTTTCCTCAGTTTTAAACCAGGTTTTTACTAAGCCTTAAACATTTTTTTTAAATACCTTCTTCTTACTCAATTTAAACCACATTTACATATACACCGTGTTCAGGAAAAAAACGTTGAATAGCGCACGTGTTAAATCAAACGTTGAGGCTGCATTAGCTAATGAAACAAACATTAAATGGCA
>JAQGAZ010001078.1:0-36896 GCA_034692225.1 Polydesmus complanatus | reverse complement strand
TCCAATATTCGTCCGTTCCAATATTCGTCCTCTCGTCTGGAACGGATTAATGACGAATATTGGAGTTCCACTGTATTATTATTTTTTTTAATTCAGTAATAATAAGGGTAAAATCAGCATAAAATAATTTATCAGCCTATTTTATATTCGCGATTATCAATTTTATTTTTAAAGATAATAATAATATTTTCCAACGATGACGTTTTAATTTATTTTTTTTTATTGCTCTCATTTCACTCGTAGGTGAGATATAATGATCTTAATAATTTATTTATTTTTCTCGAAATGATCGAATGATTGGTTAAGGAGATAATATAATTTATTTAACACATTTCGTAATTATTCAATTTTTAACGATAAAAAAAAATAAGGGGTAAAAAAAAAACGAGAGTAATAATAATATTATTGTAATACTGTACATGTATAGGATTGTCATTGGTGATAGCCGAATGACTGAGAATAGCTGATCATAAAAATAGCGCGCTGTTCACCGGTAATGAGTTGATATTCCGCCAAACTAATATGGATCCGCACACTTATTTTTCTCGTTCAACAACTTTCGCAATAATTACTTTCTTTGTTTATTTATTTTAAAAGCTTTGGGAAAAGTATTTTTTTTTTTTAGTGGCGAAATCATATTACGATATGCCGTTGCGAATATAATTTTATTTATTCAATTAATTTGCATGCAGAGAGTGTTGTGTGGAAAAAAGAGAAGAAAATTATTATTATTTTTTTTTTTTGATGTTTAAAATTTATTTCTCAACGCCCAGATGAAAATGCAGTTATTATTTTTTTTTTTTCTTTTTTTTTTTTTTAAGTATTATTTTTGTTAGTTTGTCGGTTGTTTAGTGTTGGTGGCAATTTTCATTCTTAATCTATAAATTTTGAAATGTAAATGCATTAGTCAGGATTGATCGAAGTGTTGCAGCTTGTTTTTTTTTTTTTTTTTTTTTTTTTTTTTTTTTTTTTTTTTTCGTTCTTTCTCTTTCTTTCCATTGTAACTCGAGGGATTGTGTGTGTGAGAGAAGAGAGGTGGAAAAGAATAATTGAAATCTGTTTTCTCGAATTTGTGTTCTTTTTTTTTTTTTTCTTAAACTTTTTCTCTTCCTCTCTCTTTCTCTTTATTCTCCTCCTTTTACATGCATATTGACGCAGCCAACAGCGTGCATAGTGATATTATTACGGATCGTCGTCGTGTCATGATTATTACTTTTTTAACCTAAGATTGGCACAGTAAATTCTCGATTGTCCGAGTCAGCAATTAAAATATTTTAATTAATCTGCGTTAATATGAATGAAAAACTGCCATCATTTTTTATACAGTATAAAAAAAGCATTTTTGCTCTAAAAATGTACACTGTAGTTACAAATTTACGCAATTTTTTTCATATGTAACTTATTTATTTAGTTTTAACGTTAATTATGCTTAATATAGTTTTTGTGCGATAACCGTATTATCCGATTTAGGCTCGGTCTACATTAACACGGATAAAAGTATTGAGGTTTTTATAGCATATTTAGGTGAAGAGCGTGACGTAAGCGATCGCTTGCAGATCTATATTTTGCGCCAAATATTGATGTGTGTGCGGTTGTTTTCAAATATTCTTGCGAATTTTTTTTTTTTTTTTTGATAATCTTAATCAGAAAAACATATTGTAGAAAGGGAAAGAGAGAGAGAGATAGAGAGAAAATGAAAAGATATTGCAGCTGGGAAATTTATCGGGAATAAAATTGAATTTCGTCATTTCCCGTAACAATTTATTTATCTTATATGCGTAATTTATTTTTCTTCTCCGCAAATTAATTTTATTTACGAACATTCTTTGCCCATTATCTTTTTAAGATTTTTTTTTTCCTTTTCATTTTCTTATCGTACAGTATTAGCCTTGAAATTGAGGTGAATAATATTTTCAGGCATAAATGACGTAATGGCAGCTATTTAATTGATGACTCGTGAGAAATCTAAATCAACGTAAAATGGATGCATATTATATACTGCATATCTTTTTTTTTTTTTTTCATTTCTAAGAAAGCGTGTAGGCCAATGGATGGATGGTAAAAAGGAAAGGGTTGATCATTCCATATGCATTCCGTATACTTCCTCTATTTGTAAATTTAATAATATACACAAAGCTGGTTTCGATTTTTCTTTTTTTTTTTTTTTTTTTTGTTACCGGTATTTCTTTTTTCTGTGAATATGCCGGCGCCTACCTTTGGATGGGATATATTTTATTTCTTTCTTGTTTTTCTCTTCAATTGGGTCTGCACTTGTATATTATGCGCTGTTTGATGGGGGCAGAAGGTTGAGGGATTGAGATGAAAATGGTTGATTTCGGGGGTGCGGTAAAAGTTAGGACGGGGAGGGGGGGGGGGGGAGAAGTTGCTATTGGATTCGTCATCGACAACGTACACAATAACACGTTAACGAAGGCTGGCGTTGATATAGTTAATAAGTAGCGTCAATATCTGTGAAATTTAATGTTACGCGAAGGTTAATGCGCCACACTGTTTAAGAATAATTATTTTTTCCCGGTTAGTTCATGAGTAATATTATTACAATAATTATACTGTATACGTGTATGTACAGTATATAAATAGTTTGCGAATTTAAATAATGGCTCGGTACAAAATAAGGTTTTCCCATTTTCTACTACTGTGCGTACGAAATAATATTGATTTTTTTTATTTTTTTTTTTTCACCGTTTGCAAATTAATTTGATGTCGTCGTTTAGACTTTTGATTAATATCAAAATAATAATTACAGTATGTTTAGATTTTATTTTACGTTTTTTACCCTTTCTATGACAATAATGAAAGTTAGGTTTTTGGCTCTTGAATAAAAATCAAATGATCGGAATAAGAATAAACAGCAATTAAAATTTTGGGGACCTCGATTTATTTTTTTTTTTTTGTCGTTTGTTATGAGAATTTTCTTACGGTGATAAAAGGTGTAGAAGAGTCGGTGAGAAGGGTAGTTCAAAGTTGAGTTGAGGAAGGGATAGAGAAGTTGAAGGAGTAATTTGGGAGAAAAGAGAGGCTCAAGTGGGAAGAGGAGGAGAGTACAGTATTTAATTTCCAGTTGGATTTTTCGTTCCCTTTCAACTTTTTCTTTTTTCTTCTCTTTTTTCTATTGAGAGTATTTTTGCAGAATATTTTGAATTCTTTTTCAAAATTCGAGTTTTTTTTTTATTGTTGTTGATTTATTTTGCTTTTTTCTTTCGTTTATTTGGTTAGTTAATTTGGTTAATGAGCCTCGCGAAATAATATTTTATATCATAGCAAATGATTTATTTGACTCGGGCAATCGAATAAATGGGTTAAAATTGAATTTATTATTATTTTTTTGTTGTTGTTGAAAGAGTGAGTGAGTGGGTTGGTTGGTTGTTCGGTCACAGTCAAGCCATCGAGCGAGTGGAATCATAGCTTTATGAGAGCGTTAACGAACTCATCGGCGTCTGAATCTCCAAGGCTTTTTAGATCTAGGGAGACAAACTGCTCATGTACTTACTTGGGCGTTTATTGAGTAACGTTTTTATTTGGAAGAAGCTGCGTAATTTCTACTAGCCTTCAAATTGTGAAACTTTATTATTATTTTTTTTGTCATTATTATTTCTAACTTCTTTATATGGATTTATTTATTTGTATTGAAGGGAGAATATTAAGTAGTACTCTTGTAAATGCAAGTTGAAAATATTTAATAGAAATCGCGACTGTAGTAGCCGCATTTGTAATTAGATTGTTTGCGTAATTAAAATTAAAGGTAGAAAATTGGTTTCGTGTTTAATTAAATTTTCTCGAATACGATTTTTACGATTTCCGTTTGTAGTTTTTTTTTTTTTTTTAATAAAATTTTTTTTTCTTCCGTGTTTTTGGCTGTTAGCCTAACGCGATGTAAGAGAAGGCCAATTTTAAATGGTTGTCGTGTTTACACGTAGGATGAAAGTAAAATTTTTAATTATTTATTACTCGGCTTTAATTTTTGCAAATTTATTAAGAAGAGATAAAAAAAAAGATATAGTATTTGGAATTTTAGGTTAATATATTTTATTATGCAATTTTAATTTGCGGATAATATTTAATTTAAATACGGTAATTGTGTTGTAATCTATTTTTTTTTTTAATTTAATGTTGTTATAATTTTAAATTCTTGGAAAAAGTTATTATAGGGGGGGGGGGGGAGGGAGAGGGGAAATGATGGCATTAATTTAATATGTTGAATGGCAGTTTAGAAATTTATTTTAGATAATGACCTTTATAATGTTGAACTAATTTTGTAGGCTCGGAATGGCGGAAGATTATTATTTCTAGACCGTACATTGTGCTATCGTAAACTTTTAAACCGGAAATTGATTGTCAATCTGCGGAAAAGTAGTTCATAATTTACCCAAAAAAAAAAACTAATTTTCGAAAGAAAAAAAAAGATATTGCTTTTAATAATTATATTTTCGTTTTTTTTTATTTTTTTATGATAGTTTTATTTTTGAAGGGAAGTTGATATAATGAAGCATTTAATAGTGAATGCTTCGCTTAATTATAACGTAATTTTATATACGAAATATATTTTATTTTGACGGATAAGCTTTAACACAAGTCAAGTTTTTTTTTTTTCCTTTTTTTAAAAACTTTTTCTGTTAGCGGCAAACGAATTAAAAGAGTGAATAACTCGCGAGATTACTTCCTTATTAAAGGTGAATATTATGCGCACCATATAGCCGACATGATGTACATTTACAGTGTTATAATATACACAACCACGTTAAAAGTTTCATATAACTTACTCGGAGCATTTATAATTTCCTAAAATGCAATGCAAATGCGGCAATAGCTGTCAAAAAAAAAAAGAAAAGAAAAGAAAAATGAAGGAAAGAAAGAAATGTTGCTTGAAATAAGAATCGAAAAAGTATTCAATTTTATTCATCTACAGTTTTGGTTGAATATTTAATTAATTTGCCGCGCCCCTTTATTCACGTCGTTTTGTTCGTTTAAATATTTGAAAGACTTCTTCGTTTATTTTTACAACTGTTCTTTCAACAAAAATGGTGATCAATAAAAATTTGTGGAAATTTGATTCGCAGGGTTTCTCACACCCTTCTTTTCTCCCCACATCGTTTTACCCCCTCCCCCACTTTCTTTCTCTCACGCTCCGTGTCATCATGATTGTGTAAATGCTGCTTTTACTATTGTTGGACGCCATTTTATTATGAAAAAAAAAATAAAATAAAAGAGGTTGTGTAGTAGTGTATGTGTGTGTGTGAGAGAGAGAGAGAGACGAATATTTCACCAGCCCAGTTTGTTTTTGTTGCAGTTCTCTCCCCTTTCTGACGTCACCGGCACTCGCCATTTTAACATTCGAAACACAAGGTTCACTCGGCGGCGGTGGTGGTGGCTCTTGCTGCTTCCATTTTGAATAATTTATTTGCCTTGTGTTTTCTCTCTCTCTTTCACTCTCTCTCTCTCTCTAATGCCCACGAGTTGATTTGCGACACGCGTACTCTTATGTCGACGCCATCTACATTATATTATTTTTGGTTTTTACCTTGACAGCTGATTTCCATTCATCTCACATTCAGCTGTTTTTCTATTATTTTAATTATGAGTGTTTAGATGTACAGTATTTGTTTTTGTTGGGTTTGTTATTTTTTTTTTTTCTTCATTCGATTTTGTTTTTAAATGCAGATTTTGAAATGTTCATTATACGCGCGGGTTTTATATAAATCGATATTATATATATATATATTTTTATGCGATAAGCTTAGAGTTTAGTTGTAAAAAGATACTCGATCACGAAAATAATGATTGCGCAAATAAAGATTTATATGGATAATAAAAGTTTATATTAATCTGGATTGGATTAAGTATTATTTAGATATGAATATTATTTGTGGCGAATAATTTTGTTTGATCGAGATGTTGACATTTTCGTAATAAAAGTTTAGTTTTATTTTTTTTTATTATTAGGTCGGGATAGAAATAAAATGGGAATGTGGTGTGTGTGCTTTTTGATTGCGTCGAAATTGCTGGGGAATGCGTTTTCGTCGTTCCGTCATTTCGATGATTACGTAACGTTAAAAAGAAAAGTTGGGTCGGTTAGGTGATACATAAAAGGTGGACTCCAACACAACACACGCTCGCTACGTAATACCCATGTTCTATTGCGCGAAACCGATGGCTTTTTAAAAGCGTTATGAGGCGAGGACGATTTCCGATGAGATTTTTTCTCTCTCTCTAGATTAAATTATATTAGCGAATGAGTTAAACATATTTTTTTTTTTACCATTTCGTAAATAAAAATATTACGCGATATTGGTTAATACGTAGAAGTGACGAGTAGTTTTTGGGTTAACTTTAATACGGTTGGTGAAGCATGTGCTATATTACAATGAGATTTATTATTATACATTTTTTATTTTTTGTTTCATGAAAAAATTTAAACAAGGATGTTGCTCGAGATTTTGTTTTTCAATAACCTAATTTTTAAAAACAAGATTATTATTATTTTTTTTTTTGAAGGTTGGTTAACTTATTTTTTTTTTTAAGTTGAAAAAACTGAATTTATTTTTAATTAAAATTTTGACTATTTTTTAATGAAGTTGCAATGACGTAATGTACTATGCTTAAAAACATTTGTAAGGAAATTTCTATCTTTCTATTTTGATTTTAATTTAAAATGATTTTTTTTGGGGGGGGGGGGGGGGGGAAGGGAAGAGTTTAAGACTCCCCGCTTGTTGTTGCGAGGCGCTTGAATATTTAGATTTCGTACGTATACGTGTATTTTATGTACTCGTGCAATATCAGAATTTCAACCCTTGTTATGAATCATCTTATTTCTATTGAAATTTTTCCAATTTCTAAAATAACATCTGTTTACAAAATCTACTGTACCGCTTGATATGTACTGTACAGTGATCGTTATCACGCGAGATAATCATACGCCTCTATGTCTGATCCTGACTACAGCGCATTCTAATTGAGCCCTTCACTGGCAAAATAATAAAATACAGTAAATGGAGACTTCTTTACAATTTTTTTTTTTTTAAACGGATTTTCCTTTTTTTATTTTTTTCATTTCGTAAAATAAAAGCTTAATTTATTTTTCATGCGTGTAAAATATAAATCGATGGAGATATATTTACATTCTCTTAATATCGTTGGAAAATTATCTGCAGCTTTTTATGTTATTTGTCATTTTATATACAGCAAATTATTTATTTATTGACACGATGATAAATATAGTGTGCGTTTAACAAACATTTTTGCAATTGACGTGACGTTGTACGAGGGAAATAAAAGCCGGAAAGAAATGTGTCAATGTGTATAAATTGACGTCGATTATTATAGCGACATTTTTAATTATACCATGTAGGTTAATTGAATGAAGTTGTTGTTTTTTTTCACCCCGTTCTTAGCCGTTGATAAGGTTAGTGAATGCTCAAATGCTACATGTGCATATAACATAATAATTATTCGATAGATTTTTTTTTTTTTTTTTTTTGTATTTTTATTAAAAAGAAATGCTCAAGTTAATGTGGAATGGTGTGGGTGGGAATTGGGGAGATATAGTTCGTTAAATCTCTTATCGTCATCATAATATTTTCTTGAAATAACTAGCACGATTTTATTATTATAATAATGCGCGTATTAAAAATATTTTACGTTCGAAAGTTTGAATAATGTTAACCTAAAATTGAGCTCTACTCTCCAAATCAAATAAAAAAGAAATTGAGAGAATTTACCATTCAAAGTTTTAAGAAAATTAAAAATGTAAAATATTTAGTTGCTGCCGAAAACGATCGAATTAGGTTAAGATTTCTCGCTTTTTTTTTTCTTCTTTTTTTTTTTTGGCTATAAAAAAAGATTACTTTAATTATTTGTAATGGAGATGGAGCTGCGAAAATGAGTTCGTATTGACGAGGAAAAGTGAAGCGAATGAATTTGATGAACTGGTTGTTGTTAACGCATTTCTATTTATTCTTCGGGAACTCGTAAAATTGATCAAGCGTGATGCAAATGAACAACACCCGTTTCCACCCCTTGTTCAACGTCGCGGCGGCAGTGCCAATCGTAAATAACCTTATCCTGCCCCCTCCCCCTATGTCTTATGTAAATATTGCACTCACGAATGCTCTTCAATCACTTCGCTCGACTTATATGAATTAATATTCGAGACAAGTGTTGTTAATTTAAAGAAGAGAGGAAATTGTGGCTTTACATTATGAGAAATACAGTAGCCTGCTGTAATACAGTAGAATGCGGATTCTCTCAAATTTTTATTTGTGGGAGAAAAAAAAAATTAATTACTGTAATTGTATTTTCAATTTTATCTTCTAAATTTTGGTCTTTGCCGTATTTTCTGGCTATTTGCAGCTCTGAAATTTTAAAAGTCTTAATTTTTTAAGGAAAAGAAAATAGTTAGGCATGCGAAATTTAGATTAGCAATATTATTTAGGTATGCAGTATTTTTATTGTGATAAAAATCTTTAAAATAAATCAATAACGTTGCTTTTTTTTAAAAAAACAAATTATAATAATAATAAATTGAAGCGATGTTATATTATAACAATTATTATAAGTAACTGTTTGCTTCAAGATTATTTCTATCGATCAAAACAATCAATAAAATATTTTTTTTTTTATTTTTTGTAAAGATAATATCGTAAAATGTTATTGTTATTTGTTTTTTATTTTTTAATTTCAGATTATTTTTATGCAATAATATTTTATAAAATTAGACATCCTTTGTGATAAGAATTAAGCGTAATGTATTTTGGTCGTTATGACAAATAATTATTATTGATAGCGTTTGTATTTTTGCTAAAGTTAGACTAATATTATTGCTGTTTAAAAACGTAAAAGTTACCGGCAAGCAATTTTCTCCCTTAAAAACGCAATTTTTATATTTTTTATTCCTTTTTTTAAAAATCTAATCTATCGATGAGGAATTTTTAAAACTTTAACCTGTAGCGGTATCGTTCGCCTACATCTTTATTGTAAGTTGGGTGGGGGGCTATTTGGAAATCGGATAGATGCCGTGGACCAGGTTTGCTGCTTCCTTTATAGTATTTTTCAAAGTCTTGGAGTTTGCGCTTTCATATCCAACAATTTATGGTGTCTGTCGACGACGGAAATAAAAGCTAAACAATTCGTATCGATTTTTTTTTAGGACGATTTATCTTAAAATCATGCGCTCTTTCCTTCTTCTCAATCCCTCCTCTTCTCTCGCTCTCGCTCCCTTTCTCTTTCCCCCTTTTCGGCCCCACTTTCCTCCCCCACCCAACTTCCACTTCTACATTACTTCGTCTGGATATATTAAATATCGTGTTAGGTTATTATGTATGTGGACGCAGGCAGAGCCCGGTACACAGCAGGCGTGACATTTCGCATCGTTCGTTCGCTACATTTTTTTTTTTTTTCTTTCCTGTTCTTCTCTTTCAGACCAGGCATTACGCTAATGGAAATTCTTGGCGACCGAGTCTTGATTTTTCCCTCTCAACTCGTGCGCGCATCTTTTCCAGATTTTAATGGGAATATATTATTCCCTGTTAATAGGGAGGAAATGTGATTTTCGTTATTTTTTCAACACTATTCACGCGATGATACGATATAACTTAATCCTGATGACACGAGATCTACTCGAGATGGCGATGACGTCGAAACGAGTTTAAATAAAAATTAGTTTTTTTAAAAAAAATTTGAGACGAAGATAATTAAATTTCAGTTTAAAATTATGTACGTACTAATTAAATTTTTCGCATTTTATGAAGCATTAAGTTAGCTTTTTTTCTCTCATTTTACCAAATATTTTTACTTTTTTTTTCTTTTCATAATATAATTTTTATTAATACCGTACGGCTTTTAAAATTTTAACGTAATGAATGTTGGCACGATAAAATTGTCAACAAAATATCGTAATTTGCGGTTGAAACGATGCTAATATAATTTATTATGAACAGCTGACGTTGAAAAATTAAAATATTAACTATTATAGGCTCAATTAACGGATAATTTGAGTAAACAATTTTTAGGTGGGCGGGTTAACAGGCAACTCAATTGGAATATTTATAGTTCTCGCACATTTTTATTATCAAATATGTTTTAGCGAAGGTTTTTTTTTTTTTCTTCTTTTTTTTTTTTTGTTTTTTGTATGGTTCTCAGATACTTTCGAGGGCGGTCTATAGACTGTAGAAGAAACCCAATTTTTTTTAGTACTTTTGAAAAGAAAAACCGAAATATAAAAAAAAAGGTCAGGCTTCTTCTCCAGATGTTGACAGCACGTATAGTGTAGCGAAGAATTAGAAACAACACTGGAAAGTGGTCTGTAAAATAAAAATAATAAAAGTCAGCATTTACAAAAAAAAAAATGTTTTTTCACATTTCCGGTCTTGATTGCCTTTTTCTATTTTTACTCCATCAATCAGGAATCTAGGAAAGCTAAATAGCTAATTGAGCTAACATTGAGATAACAATTGATAATAACGTTTGCTTTGAATGTTGTTATCATTACAATACAATGAGTAGCGGATGAAGTAATGAACATAAACAATCATTTAAATTCACTTCCACATCGATGACATCCGTTAAATTTTATTTTTATTTTTTTCATACTCTATATAAATTTTTTTTTTTTTAGATTTTGTTTGCGGCTGTTATCGATTAGCGATATAATTTGATAGGTAATAGTAAAGTTTTTTTTTAGCAGTTGATCGTTTGATATTCGATGGCTTCATTGATTTTGAGTGTGTAAAAGGAAATGGGTATAGGAAGACATGAATAATGTAAGATATCTCTCGATGCGTCAAATATTCAAATGCGCATTGACGTTGTTTATTCATATTTTATTGCGGTAAACGCATTTTTTATTTTTTCGTTGCTTCTTTTTTAAATTTTTAGCAAATGCGCTCATAAATTATCAAAAAAAAAAAAAAAAAAATTCTTTTTGCATGAAAATAAATTCGCGAAATAAAATTTTGTTGACGTTTTAGCGAATGAAATTTTTTTTTTTTTTTTTTTTGAATTTTTGGGTTAAGAAAATTTCTATTTACTGTACATGTAGATCATCGATTATAGTGTGCGAGGAAAATATATCCGCGAAATATGATCAGGCGCTATTTTTATGAAGGGGGAAAGAATGAAAATCTGTCGTCGACATTGGAAAGGTGTTGGGGACTAATAATTATTATTATTATACGCTTCTCGGATATTTTATTTCGTGCTTGTGAATTAATAATAAATTGATTAGCGTCGAACGTGGTTTAATGCTAATATCGTTAATCGTATATATTTTTAAAAAGAAAAGCTAGGGCGATCAAAATGTATCGTCGCCACTCGAGTTATATCCTGAATTAATAAAATAAAAGGTAAAGGGTTAGATGAGGCGCGAAATCCTGTTTTTTTTAAAAGTTAATGGCCGTTTTTGTTCTAGTGTAATTAAACGAAACAAATGGATTTTCATCTAGTTGGTTGGAACGTATTTTCGTCTGGATGTAGAAAAAGGTTGGTTATCGGAGTAAAAAATCAACCGTTACATTTTCTACGGCTGTAGCCTTCAAAACGACAGTTCATTAACACTGTACGAGTTTAATGAGTTTACTCTCTCTCCCTCTGCAAATCTCGAATAATGCGTAATACTTTTTCTTCGTCTTTTTGCTCATTTAAAATTAATTTTAAGTTTTAATATTTAATTTTTAATTTTTTTTAAAAAAAAACTTTTAACAGTATTTTTTAAATAGGATAATTTTTTTTTTTTTTGATTATTTAATTTCGGTTTTGTTCGTTCACGAATGAAAAGTAATTGTTTGTAATGACGGTGAAAACTTGAAAAGAAGGAAAATAATTATTATTGAAGTCTATTATTTGAGTCATAAGGAAAAGAGAGGAATACGGGAAATTTTTGTAAAATGGTCTTTTGTTGGCTAAACCGGTTTATATTTTTTTAAAAATGTTTTTTGTGCTTTCTTCTTCGGTCCTTGGATAATTTTGCCTGACCTAAAGACACTAACGTTTATTGTTTTTGTTTTTTGTTGGTGGAAACGAGTTATAAATTTTACCAAATTTTTTCCCCCCGACGTTTATTTTTGGAAACAATTTGACATGATACGACGTATTTGACATGTTTAAATTAGCAGAAAAGCGTAATAATTATTATGCTAAACGTTTCCCTCGATATTCTTGGTTCTAAGAAAAAAAAAATCTATGGTACCGTAATAACTTTAGACCTACACACTTGCTCAAAATGTCAAAGTAAACTCATTTAACTTGCAAATTCCCAATCTTAAGAAATTTTGGAATTTTAATTAGTAATAATTATTGTCATATGCTTTTTATTTATTTATTATACAATTTCCTTTGGGACATATGTTTCAAATACTGCACTGTATAAAAAAAAAGACTTTTTGAGTTTTTGAAAAGTTTAAACAGCGATTAGCCTAAATACAGTTGTAAGATGGTCTTTTGCAACGCCTCCTGTCTTTTGTCAACAATGACAATCGGGTTGACCTTACATTATTGATGAGTATGTTGAACAACTCGCGACCGGTTCATAATTAAACTGGACATTTAACTCTTTCACAATTGGTGCTAGGGTCAACATTTTCCTAGAAATGTTAAAATCTTTGTAAGAAAATACTTATCTACATGTACGTGTACGTATAGCTGATTAAAGGTGAAGATGAATGCGGCAAAAAAAATTAATGGAATTTAAAAAAAAATAAATAAAACTACAATACGGTATAAATCTCGTAGTACGGTATATAAATTATTAAGTATCCGGAATTAATTTATAGGGTAATTATTATAATGTGGGAAATAATTTTTTTTTTTTTTTGAGTTAAATTTATAGGTTTAACATTTTATCTTTATAAAAAAAGCATGACGTCAGCATTTTCTAGATTTGGCGAGTCATAATTACTCTTAAAAGGCGAATTTATTAAATTCAGAACCTCTTTTAACCGAGCTTCTTTGTATACAATTCGGCTTTTTTTTTTTTTTGCACCGTTTTGACCAACCAACTCAGTTGTTTTCATGACCATTTTCAGAAAATAATTTTTCTTTTTTCTCATTAAAATTGACAAGTTTTTAATGGCTAAAAAAGATAAAAAAAAATAAAAAATAAAAAAAATGCACCCGTATGTGCTATTTTGTTTAAACATGCAAACTCCACAATAATTATTATCCGATTTCCGCTCTTAACCGTCATTCGGTTAAGAGAGGTTCTACTATAAGAAGGAAGACAGCGTTATATAATTGATTTTCCTATTTTAATTTTGATAGTCTATTTTACCGAAGTTAATAAATATTTCAGTCAGGATCTCTACAGTATACGCGCATGCATTTTCCCTGCTCCGCGTATCGTACGGATCGATAATTATAACGATGATTAATTATAGATTTTTGTTGATTTGTAACTTAATACACTCCTCATCTCTACATAAAATCAATGTTGTTGCTACGGAGCTAACTTTTTAATTTATGAAGAAGTTCGCTATTATTATTAATGAGAGAAACTTCAATCATAAATAAAAAAAAAAAAAAGTCAAGATTATAATTCTCTCCATTTGATTAGAAACCAGTTTATGTTAATTTTCACAGCTTTTTTACACCATAATAATATAATCGATGCCGATGAACAACGGAGATTTTTCGCGAAAACCATTACAATTGACTATTGAAGGTTAACAATGTTAATAATGCAATTAGATATGGAATCAACACGAACAATTTCTTGTTTATTATTATTATTTATTTATTTTTTTTTTTGTTCCCGCCGTTGAAGGATGCTGAATCATAATCCCACAAACCTTGTCAAGAGTTTTGGGGATATCTTTTTATTAATAATCACGTAAGATTGAAATTTAAATGCGAGAATTGTGAAGGGTGATGGGTGGCGGCTGTTTATGACCGAATAACAAATGGTGACTGAACAATATTATACTGTACGTATAGTAAGGGTGTTGGATGAATGAGAAAAGAAAAGGGGGTTGGGGGAAGAGGTGATGTGGGGGAACGAGTTTTTACTGAGCATTGCGAAGGAAACCAATAAACTAAATTAGCAAGATGCGGAGAAACGATGGCTAGAGTGGGTATATGGGTGGAAAGAATTGCAGTATAGTAAGGAAAGAATAGGAGTAGAGAAAGTGGGATAGAGTTTGAAAGAAAGCTGGAAAGGGAGAGAGGTTGGGAGGAGTGAATTTGTGGGTGGTATTAGAATTTTGGGAAGGAAATTGACCATCCTCCCTATTTTTTTTTTTTTTTTACTTTTTTTTTTATTCATCTTGACACCGGTAGATAGATGTAAAGCAACTAACATTTTATTGGCCTTTCGCTTCCACTTGTTCTTCGGCCTCTACCGTACCCTGCCCAGACCCTTCTCGTTCATAAAACACCACTAGGTTAACATGAGATCATTCTTTTTTTCTCTCTCTCTCTCTCTCCTCCCCTCTTTCCATTAACTTCTTTTCCATATTGTTATTCGATTCGCATGTATAGGATGTTATTTTTTTTCTTCCTCCCGTCTCTCTCTTTTTTGTCTTCTTTTTCGATCAACAAAATATTAGAATATTATTTTTTCTGAATAATAATATTATTATTTTTTTTTTTTTTAAAAAAAAGGATGTTTTCTATCTACTTTACTAATGGTGAATATTTTCTCAAGTTACTAAGTTGTTTGGGAATTAAATAAGCTTTTTAGCTCTCGAATATGTAGATATTTTAATGCACGAGTAGATTTTTGTTTTTGCGTTTAAAAACCGGAGATAGTATCTATTGATTTTTTTTAATATTTGTTTTTACTTTTTTGGGGAGGTTTTTGTTTTCTTCTTCTTCTTTGGTTATTGTTTGAGTAATTGTTTTGATCACTTTTGATTTTTTTTCTTTTCCATTAGAGTCAAATGTTAATTGCGAAGAAAAAAACTGGTTTTGCGCGTCGATAATTACGTTTCTTATTTATACAGTTTTATTACACATAGTACTAACTAGTCAAATACAAAAATTTGTTTTCGTATACAATTTATATCGTTTTATCAAGCTGTTTCAACATTATTAAAACGATGTAAGGCCTATTTATAGTTTAAAGTTTTGGACTTTTTTTTATTTATTAATTGATCGCAAATGTCGATAAATCAGTATGTCGTATAAATAATATATTAAATACACTTTTTTTTTTTTTGAATTAAAATTATAGCAGAAAATCTGTACGGTAAATGGAAGTTTGAAAATAATTATGATAAAATAGAAATGAAATCGGTGCGTTTGCGATGATTTTCCGATTTTTTTGATGTGTATTTATCTTATTTGCTTGCTGATTATCGAATAAGTTTATTTATTTATTTTTATAGTTTTGAAAAATATTTTTATCAAGATTTTTGAGCACAATGGAGAAGAATGTTTGGCATAATTTTGAAAGACGTCAACATTCGTTTAGAAATCGTAGAAAGACAATTTGTTGTCCTGGTAACCTCAAAATTTGAGGTCATTTCTAATTATTTTAATACCGTATTGGAGAATAGAAATATAGATAAGGGTAAAGTAGAATAAAATATTCAAAAAAAAAAAAAAAAAAAAAATTATTGGGATCTCAGTAGAAATTCTGCTCTCATTTTTTAATAAATTGTCGTCACGCTTGCACGTGTACGATGCATACACGGCGCTTATTGTGTGAATAATTTAATTAAAGATGTTATAATTAATCGTTTAACGTCACATGAGCGTAAAAAAGTGGGAAATTAATTTTTGTTAGCTTTTTCATATTTTTGTTTCGTAATACGTCGAGTATAATATTATCTATATTATAATAATGTACGAGTATATACAATTTTTTTTTTTTTTGAAAGTAAATTAAAAAAGGGGAAAATTTATTTCTCGGTTGAGCGATAAACGTGATTAAAAACGTTTTTATCCTTTTCATTTCGTATAATATGCAATATAATACAATATTTTATATACATTTTTTTTTTTTTTTTGGGTAAGAAGGCCTATAAAAATAGCATTTGTTTAAAAATGTTGAACAATATTGTACTAACGAGAGGTCAATGACTATTATTGACCCAAATATCAATTAATTTGCTTAGAATTTTATCTTCATCGATCGAACAATGAACTAAACGCCGGTGTAATAATACTAATGATAAATACTAACAATAAATTTGGGAAATAAGAGAGCGATAGAAAAAAAAAAGATTATTTATTCGGTAATCTCTCTTTAAATAGATAGTTTTTTTTTTATTTTTTTGTATTTTATTTTATTGTGCCATCTGTTTACGGTGCGAGTTTATATTATAAATTGTAAATGTTTGATAGTGTATTATTTTTTTTTTCTTCTTCTCGTACATTTCGCTCGCGATATTTAACGAGGGTACAATAGCCTATCAATTTATTCACGCCATCTGCAGTTGTAACGTTAATTATTGTGAAACCACGCCGTGACAAAAGAAAGGGGAAGTTCAGTCGACTCTTAATGCGAACAACGTGTACGGAGAGTGTATCCTGCGAATTAAAAAGTCAAATCAATGTACTGTTTTTTTTTTGCGGACGACGGGGTTTTTTTCTTCTTCTTCCACACAAACATTTTTTTTAGTTTTTACAATGTAGGTTATTGTCAACTCGGACGCAGATGTATTTTATTTTTCAAACTTAATATTAATATTATTACAGTAGTTTATTTTTATATATTTCTAAAACTTTCAAGAAAACGAAATGCGGTACATTATTCGAAATTATTATTACCCCTCGGTTTCGTTTTACCGAAAGCTCGCCTGCATGTACAGTACTTCAAAATTTGGTTCATATTTTATGTAAATTTCAAAACACGAGCGTTAATGAAAAATTAATCAAGTTTGAAGTTTCCGGTATATATTATGCTGCATATTACATTAGGTGAGGGGGAGTTCAAGCTCATTCAAGTTGAATCTTTTTCTCAATTACCACTAGATTCCGCTATGCATTCTGTTATTGTAGAAGTTGCATCTCTGCTAGGCTGGGTTTTTTTGGTTTAGAAATACTGTATTTTTAAATTGATTTTAATTGTTTATAAACGTAAGGCACGGATTCTTATAAAAATGAAATCATATTTTTAATAATACAGCACAATGCCGTAGTTGCAATTTTTACCAATGTAAATTTATGTCGCTTCCCAGAATAAATCGCAATTGACTTTGTAACAAGTTAAAAAAATGTAATGTGAGAGAAAATAATACTCTTTAATTTTAACGTGCTTAAATTTTCTTTAAAAAAATCATTGGGCGCAAATTAAGGGATTTGAGTGCACCTTGGTAACAGCATTTTCAAAAATAATGAACTTCGTCGGACGCCAAAGGTCGAAGAATTATTTAAAAATGAAGTTCCATAACGCAGTATAATATACCGCGCGCATTTTTATTTAATTCTAGCATATTTATTTATTTTTCTTTTGTTCGTGATGAAATAAAAAGGTACGAAATGACCCCATTAAAAAAATTTTTTTTTTTATTCTCCCTCTTAAACGAATAAACAGTTTGATTTGTGAAGGTTTAAACATTTTGGCATCGTCGCAATTTTTCGCAGACGTAATTGCATTTCTATGTCGGACTACTATGATTACGCATTGCCCGGCTAACACGTCATAAATAACAATGGGGGAAAAATAATATTACAACTTTTTCCTTCTGCTCGTTTAACGTTTTCAGATTATTATTATATCATATCCCATTTATTCGATCTCGGGCAACAAAAAAAAAATTATTGATAGCTCTCTCTCTCACTTTTTTTTTTTTACTTTATATATATTTTTTTTGAATTTGATCGAGGGCAGTTTGAAGGCTCAAATCAAGCGGGGCTGTCAAACGCATTTACTCGTGTTAAAAAATTGGACAAGTTTAATATTATAATGCAGCACCAATAGCATTGGTAAGTCGCTTTAATGTGTGCGTGTGTGTGTGGAATGCCTGTGCGGATAGGGCTTTGGACCCGAATTCAGCTATCTGTATCTGTCAGATTGTCAATGAAAGGTGTGGAAAATGCATTGTCGAAACGAATATTAAGCCGCAGAGGTCGGGCGGCCAAGTTCGGGGATTTCAGCTGTTTGACTATTCAAATACTGTTTGCTTTATGGAAAGTCATCAAATTTAAATGAATCGATTCTGTCAAACTTATCACACGGATTGTCAATTAACTTCTTCTGTCAGTGCCTACTTTTTATGATATAATAACCAATGAACCGATTTTCGATTGTGTAAATTTTAAACTATTGTGCGGTAAAAAAAAAAAAAAATTCAATTTTGAGGCTTTCACGTTAATTCAGCGAAGTTGAATTTTGTTTTGTTTTGTTTATTTGTCTGCGTTATGCAAAGACATTATTTTTCAGGCGCGAATGAAATGGGTGTTTATTATTTTAGACGAAGAAACGTGTTCAAGTTGGTCTCTATCGTAACGTAAGGCGCGTCTCTATACGGGGCCTAACGTGGAGGATTGAGTTCAATCTATAAATAAACAAACGAAGCAAGTGATTTGACTGCTATCTATTAGTTGTTTGGATTTAATCTCACACTCCCAGTCATGCGTGAACCAACATTTGACTATATACTGTACACTGTTTCTCTCTCGCTTACAGTTCGTGTCGTTTCGACTTCTTCGGCGATTATTATAATGTTATTATTAGTATCGACTAAGTTGATATGCGCTGCACTGTACAAAATCGTTATATACGAGTACTGTATATATTTTTTTTATTTCTTTCTTCTTTTCTCCAATTTCTTCGTATTTATCTAAAATGAGTCTAGCTATTTTAATAACACGAGATTAAACGACGTGACTCGTATCGATTGCATTCTTCAAACATTAAGTTTTAATTGTTTTAACTGGTAATCAAATCTTAAAAGCGAATTATCTCGCTGCACTACGTTTTCTAGTAATTAAAAATTAAAAAAAAAGATTTTTTTTATTTTTTTTTTTTGTAGAGAAAATTTTAATTCGCCGAAGGTTATCATTTTCATAGATGAGAAATTATTCCGCTGTTGCTTTCAAATTTTGAAGTTAAGAAAACATGATTTAGTAAATTAGGTTTAATTAGTGAATTTTTTTTTATTTCGTAATGAAATAAAAATACTCAATAAATGAGTTAGAAAAATACTACGCATGCGTGAATATATTATACGTAAATTGGAGAAATGCAATGAATTTTCTATCGTAATTAGAGATTAAAATGCAGTAAATTTTAATTAATTGTAATTGTGATTAAGCTGTAGATTTCACATTACATGATGTTTAACTGTAGGAAAGGTAGGTAGGTTTTATTTTATATCAAAGTATTGCCGAATAACTTAATTACTTTTCCCATTAATAAAGTCTTTACTTTATTTGATGAAGATTGCGTTTTTTCTGTACAGTATTTGAAAAGAGAAAAAAACTTCTACAGTATTTGCAAATGGCAGCAATTTATCGACGCGTATTTTTATTTATTATCGTTGTAAATAGGCTACGTTAAGTAAGTGGGCCTATAAAAAAAATAGCATTCTCGAGGAAAGTTATTTTTTTTAATAAATTAGTGCTAGAAAACAGGATTTCACAAATGCAAATATTTTAGTTGCGATTTACGAGGTCAAATCAACAATTGTACAAATATTTTAATAATAATCGAATTAAGTCGAGTTTAAATTTTGTATACATTGTTACGGAGTATTATTTTTAACATAGTTGAGGACATTTTTATTTTATTTTATTTTTGAAAATGAAATGGAAAGTATATTATTGTGAGTGCATGAAAGCTATTCTTTTTATTTATTTATTTTTTTTTTTGAATTTCATTATTCCTAAATACAGTAATATACTGTAATAAAGAAAAACGTCAGCATTAAGATGCGGAAAAATGACAAGTGACACGCAGACCGAAATGAAAAGGAAGGAGAAAAAAAAACAAACAAAACTCGTCAAATCAAACTACTGACGCCAAAAAATCATCTCGCGAAATAATGAACGTTGACAAAATGTTTTTTTTTTTTTATATATAATATTTTATTTTTGCTTAGTTTTAAACATGGTTCATGTAAACCTGGCATTCGATCGATATTTTATTTTTTTTGTTGTCGTTGTTACACATACGCGTTACACAGCGTTGTTTCTTTTCGACATAATCAATCGCAATGGTAGACAAATTATCAAATGACTAAGTTGAAATGACACATTTTAAGAACAGAATGCGGGACTATGTTAAAATTGTTGGCTGAAGGCAATTTCACGATCATAATAATATATCAGTAGATTTAGCAAGGTTTTATTTCACCGATTTATCTTGCAAAATCTTTTTTTTCCCCCTCAGCTGTAGAAAAGACGTCTGACGCCATAATATTTATTTTTCTCTAATGCGATGTGATAGAGAGTCGGTGGGGGAAATGTGCGTTGAGAATGAGTGGGTTAGGTGAAAGAAGCTCTGCTGTGATTGAGAAACAAAGTACTGTAGTGGTACGTAATAAAATTACTGACTCTTTAATACGCGACCCGATTGTGTCCGACATTTTCGGTTTATATTAAGAATATTACTTTCAACGACATTTTCTTATCAAGTTATTATCCTAATGGCGACTTGTGATTAATAAAATTAATTTTTTTCTGCATTCTATTTTTTTTTTTCCTTTTGCCCCTTTCGCTCTCTTTACGTACTATGTTACGTACATCCTTATTTATTTTATTTTTTTCTCCCTTTCGGATCTAAACATGTATACAGTACGCGTAGCTAAACGCTTAACGACCTAACTTTACGCATGATGACGTCAAATTTAATGTTGCACATTAAAATTAGATTACGCACAATGCAGTTTGCTTTAGTTTTGAAGCGAATTATTATGCGTTACGCCATGGAATGTGTTTTTATTTGGTATTTGGGGTCGTCTCTCGTCTGCTCCTCGTCGATCTCGGCGGAGAAAGTAGAGCGAGTTTTTCAAATAGCGAATTTATATTTGAATAAATCAAATATCATTAGCGCGCGTGGGTGTTTGGGAAATCAATAAAAAAATAATTTTTTTTTTTTGTGGGTACAACATCTTAATTGTTTTCGTTTTTTTCTTTTTCTTTAAATTGATAATTATTATTCGATGAAGAAAAGGAAAATTTAAAAAAAAACCTCGAGACGGAATTTAATATTCCGCGCGTATTTCGGAAAATCTATTTTTTTAATGTTTGTTTTTTTTGTTGTTGTTGATTGAGTCAACAGATGTTGATAATCTTTTAACTGTATACAGAATGTATAGGTAGAAAAATGAGGCGGGTTTAGATACAAGGTGTGAATCGAAATGAACAAAATACGATAAACATAAGACTTAAATGAATTACGGCGGGTTCAGATTACGGTTGAGGTATTTATTTTTTTGTTTTTCTTTCTCTCTCTCTCTCTTTCCCCCTTCTATTTTATGATTATTTTTTTTTTCAACGATCAAATTCGTCTGTCTTTATGTTTCCAGCTGCTGGTTTTTCGCAAATGATGCTCGCATTGTTATTGTGAAAGGCGAGTGACAATAATTAAATCAATCTGCCAACTGTCTTAATTGCTTTGTTTGCACAATTAGCAAATGTTATGTCAAAACTTAGCTGGAATAAAACCTCCTTCTTTTCCTCTACACAATACTTTTATTACTCTACCCACAAGTTGAATGAAACTTATGTTTATCGGCTTCAAACGTAGCCAATTTTAAGGTACCGTAGTGAAATTTTATCCGCAAAATTCGTTTACCTTGTTTTGCTTCTACGTATAGATAATACCGTATCGTTAAGTTTTTTTTTTTGGCAAATAAAATTTTGTACGAATTAAACGTTTTTTTGTAATATAATCCCTTTTTATGATTAAAAATTTTAGAACTATTCGTTTTATTGATTTTAGTCTGGGGTAATGGCCAGTCGTTGTAGTAAATTAAACTACTTTTTCTACTGAAGAATTAGCTTTTAACTTTTAGGTTGCTTTTTTTCACTTGATAATGTTGACTTAGCGCAATTTAAAACAAAATTATTCGGTATTTAATTTACATTTTTATCGTAATTTAACGTATTGGTGTCATAGTGAAATTAGCTTCATCAAGGCAAAATGTATGATTTTTGTGATTGTGAAACTTTTTTTTGAAAAAAAAAAAAAAGTAATTAGCGCTTGAGCAAATTGTAATTAAATGAAAATTAAAGAACAGTAAGATAATAATTGCTAGAAAGATAATTACAACAACTGTCTTTTGTATGTTAAAATTCGCTTAGGATTCAGAAAGCCAAATATATTTTATTATCATTCATTAAAAATAATATGCTTGAAAAATTTCAGTTTTATGAACATTATTCCGTTATAGATTGAAAATACAATATCCTATAACATCGGTGGTTTAAAAAATATATTCTTTTTAATAAATTAAATTCCCTTTTTTAATATCGTTTCATTTAACAAGGTAATATTGATTCTACGCGCGACTTTTATGTGCCGTTTTCATTTTTCCAAGTTTGCCGTAAAAATGTTGGGGTTTATTGGCTTATTTACTAGGCCTATAAAAGCGTTGTACGAGATAAAGCAAGTGCGGTAAGCTCAAATTGAATGGCTCGCATTTTTTTTCTTTTCTTTTTCAATTTCTAACCTAATTAGATAATGAGTGTTTGAATATTAGGAATCTGTTGGCCAACAATTTTTTTTTAAAGGGTGGTGCGCGCAGGTTTGGGTAGTGAACGGATATTGACGTGTAATAATAGTAAGCTTTGGGATCGAATTTATTACGCGGAGGTGTTTACTTTCCATCTCCAAACGAGTTTTCAACCCAACTCCCTCGTTAGTTATACGCTATTCTATTCGCGTCATTTTTTTTTTTTTTGTAGATAATATGAACCCGATAATACTTTTTATTATTATTAGTTGAAATTTAACTTTAACAAAAATATAGCGCCTTAGGTTTTGAGGGTGAAAATTTATTTGGCGAAGACGAGATAGATGCGCCCGAAATCGATCAAAAACAGTAATGTCTGTGAGAACGCTAAAAAAAAAAAAAAAAAAAAAAAAAGATTTGCGCGCCACTTGCTCGAGATTAACATTATCGAAGAATGATTTTGATAGAATTGTGAGTAATTGTCGA
Organism: Polydesmus complanatus; assembly: GCA_034692225.1. Taxonomy (NCBI): domain Eukaryota; kingdom Metazoa; phylum Arthropoda; class Diplopoda; order Polydesmida; family Polydesmidae; genus Polydesmus; species Polydesmus complanatus. Next base: position 13,839 of record JAQGAZ010001078.1, on the reverse strand, counting down.
CCTTGAATTTAAACGAGCAAATTAAAAATTTTGTTTTGAAAAGAGAAAAAATGTTTCACTTTAATGGTGCGAGTACAGTATACTGACTTGAATAAATTCGAAATCATTTCGCAATGGTTCATTTTTTTTTTTGTTTTGTTTATTTTAATCCAAACGCGAGAGAATAATCTCGATTACAATCCGTCTTCAAATTATAAATAAATAATACGCAACGACTTTTAAATTTGCACATATTAAATAAATAATTTAAAAAAAAAAATGTGAAATTTGAATCGATAATAATATTATTGAAATGTCGAGCGAATTTCTCAATAATATTAATACGCAACTGGGAGACATGAGAAAAAAAAAGGAAAATTTATCAAAACCGCATTATGTTTTTAGTAAAGCTGAGCTAATAAGTCGGTAATTTCGTCACATCGCTTTTATTGTTGGAAAATTGCCATTTCTACTGCAGCGTGTGTGTGTGTGTATGTTACATGCAGCTACGTAATTTATGCAGTCAAACTTTTTTTTATTATTATTATTATCACCGTTGTTGCAGCAAAAATCTAAAAGTAAAATTTAATAAATTAGATACAATTACTGTATTATAGCTTTTATTATTGTTAATGGCCTAAGGTAGAGGACGCAGTTTAATTACTGTATGTACTGTGTGGATTTTAATACGGCATACGTATCCAACGTAATTTTATTTATTTAAATAATAATAATAAAAAATAAAAAAAATTGATCGAGTAAAAATTGTATCGCGAGGTGGATGGTGACGTTGCGTGAGTAGTTAGGACGCGATGATTGCGAAACATTAGCATACGCGATTATAAGAGTCAATCAATTTTTTAAGTGTTAATAATTAACGTGTTCACGTGTATGCCTTTTTTTTCTCTCTCTCTCTCTCACTCCATCTCTCTTTAAAATAATGTAATTATTGGCAATTTTGTTTTTGTTTTGTTTTTTACTCTACACGCGCAAAATATTGATTGATAATTTTAATAATGACTGTCGTTATTAGCATATTTTATATGTGTTTGCTTTCTTAATTCAAGCGTTAAAAATGGTAAGTTTTTTTAAAAGGGGGGAAAAAAATAACTTAACGAGGAAATGTCGATGGAGTTTCAAGTACATGCAGGCCTGAGTACATGTATAAATTTTTTTTATAATGTGTTTGACTGAGAATATTTAAATTTTTTTGTAAAATACTGTTTTTCCAAACAACAAAATTTCTCATTTGCGGCAGAAATTTTAAATTTCATGCGAGAAAAATTAGTAAAAAATAGAAAAAATATTGTAATAATAAAGATTTATTCAGTACATAACGTAATTAAGGTTAAGATAATCATGAAAATATTTATTCTATTTAAGTGTAGTAATTATTATGTGACAATTTTGTCGCCTTTAAATTATGACGCCACGAAAAGATTAAAAGTCATAAAAAAAAAAAAAAAATACAGTGAAAATGAATAAAATAAAAACTAGTATTTATGTACAGTAATTTTTTTTTTTGATTTATTGAAAACATTAATCGAATTTTGAAATTTTTTTGATTTAGCAAATTTAAAATACTTGTACAACGATGCAACATTTTATTACTGTATTGATCCCGTTAAACTTGATTTTATCGACATTTCACTGATTTGGTTGAAGTTTACATATTATTATTATTATACCTTTATATAAATATTATATACAGTAATTTTATTTTTATGTTGTTTAATTTGAAATCCCACCGACCGTTCATTTTGTTCCACTCGAATATTGTAGTCGAGTCAACAAAGTTTGAACGCCAAAGCTTATTTTAATTCAATTTCCTCCTCCTTCTCTTTACTCCAACCCACCCCCTCATTCCTTCAACGCCTCGTTCCCTTTTTATCGCTCTTTCCCCTTCCTTCCATTATTTTCGATTTTATTTCTTTTTTCTTCTCCGTCTCCCTTTCATTCGCCATCTTTTAACCTTTTTTATTCCCTTCAAAAAAATTCATCTTCCTTTTACCTGCGTTATTTGTACCTCCGGGCCAGATTATCCACGAGCAAAAAAAAAAATCTCTTTTATTACAACAAAAGGCGTTTTACTGTACTTGAAATAAGTTTTTTCTTCTTCAGACTGGCACAAACTACAAACTTTTTTTTTTCTTCTTCTTCTTTCTTCTCCGTAATGACGAGATTTATATTATTTTTGTATTTCTTTCTTTTTAGTATTATTATTATTATTAACAAGCGGTGACTTTTTTTTTGCTGGCGAAATAAATTACATTATGAATATAAATTATTGTTTCGGTATTATACGACGTGTACTGTATTTAGATTTAATAGTAAAATGTTTAATGCATCGTTAATTCAGTTGACGTTGGTCATTATATCGGTACATTAGAAGTCAGTCGATGCTTCTACTCAAAGTGCAATTAGATTTTGAGAATGTAATAATAATAAAAAAAAAAAAAGCTTGTTTTCAAATACATGTACAGTAAATCGTAACGGCATGCATGTTTTACAATATAACAGCCGAAAGTATTAGATTACTCCAACTTATTCAATGAAATGAATACATTTCGATTTAATTACTGGGTTAATAATAATAAAAAATTCTATTATTAGTTGTTGAATTAGAGAAAATTAAAATTTTAAATTCCGGTAGTTATTTTTATCGACGAAAAGTTTTAAATAAAATCAATTAAGAAAATTAATAATTGATGTAAAAAATTCAAACGGGTGGTTTGAAAGAATAGACAAGCAATTAAAAAGATAGGATATAATTACAGTATTTAATTAATTCTGTTTGGTGCTGAAGTATTAATTATTCACTTTGCCTTTTTTTTTTTTCGCTTTTCGAATCAATTATTAGAATAATATTTAAAGTATTTATTTTTTTGTAATGCACTTTTTAACAAATTAATTTTAAACTGTGGGGGAAAAATCATAATGTTTGATCTTGAAAATCATGTACAGTATATTTAAAATTAAGGGATTTTACGATACCGTATTTTTGAAAATGTAAATTTTTTAAATTACCGTTTACATTAATAATAAAGTAGGACCATATTTAGCTAAATATTACGTTACTATTGACGTGTTTTTTTTTTTTAATGTTTTGAGGTAAATTATACTGTAAAGTATATAAATAAATATATAGTGGTGTATTGTAAATTTTGATAAGTGAGGTTATCGATTACTATTTTTAACAGCGTTTATTTCGATCTGCCTTTCATATAAGTTTTGTCATTTCAAGGTGGCTTTCACTGGTTTGCCATCTGTTTTATTATGTTTGGTAAATGGTATTACGAAGTAACGAACTCTCCACCTGCTTTCTCCGTTCAACTCCGCGCGTGTAATTGCGTTATAAAAATCAAAATGATGCAATTTTTTTTTTCTTTTCCAAATTCTGTAATTAGCCTTTAAATGCGAACTCTCGCGTTTTTATTACTTTGTCGAACTTAACTCCGAGCAATAAAGTATTTGTGTATGTCTTTTCACTTTTCCTTCTTCTCCACTACTTACTCATTTGAATCGTAATTTGTATTTGTTTTGGATAAGAGTTTTTACTGTATTTTAGTAACTGTAGCCATTTCTGTTGCATGTTTATTTGAAAGAAGCGAAGTATTTTTGGCTTTCGTTGCAGATAGAAAGTGGGGAGAGAAAAAAAAATGTTGGTTGGCCTCGTTAAAACAATTTTTAAATTTTGTATTCAGTGTGGGCTTAATTCTAATTAAGCAGATGAATACGAAAAAGGAAGAGATTAAAAAAAAAAAAATCAAACGATTAGAAAAGCGAGATATAAACGTGCTCGGGCGTGTTCTGCAGTCGCAATTGTTGCACTCTTTTTAATAATATTACGTGCGAAATTCATAATTTACTTAATTAAAATAATATTAAAGTTTGTTATAAATTAAAATAAGATTTATTTTTTTAAAAAAATGAAGAAAGTGGAGAATGTGGGTGTTTGATTTCGACAGCGTTTGTTCCCCCCCCCCCCCCCACCTCTTTAATTTTGGGAAGTTCAACGCGTAGGTGTGTTTATTCGATGATTATGTAAACCTCGATTATAATCGAAGGATTCGGTATGAATAATGAAGCATTCAAGAATAATAACGTTTTTTGATAAACGCGAATAGCGCGAAGAGAGAGAAAATGAAAATAGACGCTGCGAGAAATAAACGAGATTAAATAAATTTAACAAAAAAAAAAAAAAGGAAACATTTAGATTGGTTGATGGAGGAAAATTCCAAAAGTCAAGGTATATTATATTCGTTGCTAGGGAAGACGAGATAGTACTTTTTATTTTTTAAAAAAATGGGTTGTTATTTACAAACTCATAACTAAAAGTACCGTAGGTTGCCTAGACTGTTTTTATTTTTTTTTAGAAATTGCTTTTCGAAAAGCTTATCAAGATTTTTTTTTATGTTTAAATATAAATTAAGCTTTGGTTTAATAAACTACTGTAATATATTTTAGATAAAAATGTGTGATTAATATTTTATAAATTATTTTTTTAATTTGATGATTGTACACTATACATATCGTACGGTACGTAATATTTATTATGTAGTTGAAATTAATTATTCAGAAATACAGCAGAACTACCAATTATCCGAATTAATTCGTTTCACAGGTGATTCCTAGAATTATTGATGTGTAGGAATGTAGTACATTTGAATTTAAAAATAATTAACAAGTTTAAATATGGAATTCGGATATAACGACTTCGAAGGGATTGCACATTTTTTATAACGTAGAAGAAAAATGTATCATACAATTGCGCAATTAAAAACACACACAACAACATAACCAAAAACAAAATACGCAATATAGAAATACAATTTAGTAAGTATAATCTTAAAAACTCCCGATATATCTCCGAATAATCGGTCGCACCTTGTTTCCGAGTAAACGAAAATCTGAACAACATTATTTTGTAGAGCGATTGGTAAAAGTCGTCGATTTTCTTCAATATTGAGGCTTTAATTTGCTACTGTAATCATGTTTATATTGTATAATTATACAATAATAGTAGTGTCGGTATCTATTTATTCTACATTACATTTTTGTTTTTAGATATACAGTAGTACTTTCAGTACTTATCTAGACCAGACTGATCTAGACTTTGACAAATTTTTATACATATACCGTACGATTAAATAAAATCATTCATTTAAAATACTGTGCTGTACGTACATACGAGTATATTGCCGCTGTCCTCCTGTAAAATGACGTTGCATCTAAGGTCGTTATAACCAAGTTCTGCTGCAGCCTGTAGTAATTTTTATTATTTCACAGACAAAAGAAAAAAAAAATTAACAATTACATTTATGGTATTTATTTATTATTTTGATATTTGATGGTTTCTAATGTATTAATGATTAGAGTTTCAATTAACTTCTATAAAAAAAATTCACGAATACTGTACAATAGAGAGTAATATTATTATTATTATTATTATGGCTTCAACGTCAAAACTAGAGAAAACAGTAAAGTGAATACGAGAAGCGGCGGCGATGTGAGTAACGCATTTCCGATAAATTCCAAACGATTCCTTTGCAGTTTTACGTTAATAAAATTGCCATATCTTTCTCTCATTTTACGGAGAAAACAAGTCAATGTATAATTTGGCTTCAAATGAAGTTTTTTTGATATACAGTAATGTTGCAAAGTTTACTTTTAAGAAACGTGAGGAAATTGTTGGCAAGCAGCTAATGTTTTTTTTTTCTTTTTCTTCCTTCGTTTCTGCTACTCTCTACGTCTCTTATCTGGTAAAGCCCTTCACTAATAAAAAAAAAATCTCTTTTATTTTCATTCCTCCCCTACAGCATTTCCGTTTGTATTTTGTGTTTTCTAAATCCAAACAGAATCGTAACACGTGTCCTTCACTTCACGTCTTATTATTAAAATTATTGACCTCATACGAATGCATGCTGGGAGTTTGAAATCTCATTCGCCTCAGAGATCGTGTCCTATCAATCGAAAACTTCAATCTTCAACACTGTTTATATAAAATCGATCTCTCTCTCTCCCTATTTCTCTCTCCATTATCCATAGACCCCCACTCTCTACACTACACTCTATTCGTTCCGTTGAATTTTTAATGTGACGGCAAAGACGCGGTTAAATTTGTCGCTCACATTTTAACATGGAGATTTTCCAATTTGTTTAAAAGCTAGACGAATTATTTACATGTAAAGATCGACGAAGCTCAGGGTCGATTTAGGTTCTACGCGCAGATTAATTAGCGCAAACATGATTTAATAATGAAGGACGCTTTAAATAAAAAAATAAAAAAAAGAAAGAAGTAGAAAAATGGATAAAATGTAAATACATTTTTCGAATGCGTAAAAGTTAATTAGGGAAATTTGAGTGAAGGAAAAATGTAATTAAAGAATATTATTTCCTTGTCTAATAGGTAAAATTGTATCTTATAAAAGAAAAGGGAAACTCGTTTAATGTAATTTTTTGTTGTTGGGGTTTTTCGAAAATCTTTTCGGCGAAATAATAAATTTTAAAATGCTTCTTTTCTTTCTCTTAATGTTTTTTTTTTTTTTTTTTTTTAAAAAAAAAAAAAAAAGAAAATGAAAGAAGAATCGCGCGCTGTTCTAAGCATGTTAACTAGGTCTTGATAAAAGCGGAACATCTTACTATGACAACTACTTATGGTAATAATTACAGTATTATTAATTTGAATAAAAAGTTTTTAATGTTATTAATATTCCTTGACGACTAATTACTTAATGTTGGCGCCTATATTTTCGTATTAATTTTAATAATGATAATAATTATTAAAAAACAATTTTAAATTTGCGTTATTAAGCACCCGGTATATGGTAAATGAACTTATAAATTTTAATAAAAGGAATTAAATTTTACCGACTGTTGTTTAGGTTAAATTAATGACGTCTACTTTCAAGAACAGGCGCTCCATTTATTTTGATTTTGTCAAGTTCTGCGTATTATTTCTAGTTAATTTAATGCTTTTTTCTTTCCCGCGCGAACGCTAAATTATAATTTCAATCATTTTGTATCTAGGCCTTTACTTAATCCGGCTTTTTATTTAGATTGCGATATCTTTTTATATAAGTAAAACAAGCCTTAATTTATTTTATATATTTATTTTTTTTTTGGTTAGGTACATTAATTTAGCTTCGTGAAGCGAATTTTCCATATGTTTTTTTTTTTTTTTTTTTTGCAAGGCTATAGGTTTCACTTTCCAACTAAATGAGCTTTCGATTTTGGTGGTTAATTGAGAATTAACGATCTCATTAATTGACATCTATTTTTCTTCTTCTTGTTCGACAGACAACGGTCGCGTCGATCTTCTTATCCAAACATAATTTCTAAAATAAGATTTGAAACGTCACTCTTGAAATACAGAAAGAAGAAGAAAAAAAAAAAAAAAATCCCCCAAAAGGTTGAGGAGCAGAGAGAAAGAAATTAGGCCAGTAAACAGCAAAGCCTGCGTTGTATATTCTATATAAAAAAATACAATACTGTCTCGAGCTGGGAAATATACCGGTCTAACGTTGACATATTGAAATCGTATACAGTATTATATTATGCCTTAGCGATTAAACCTTTATTGATTTTTCTTCCAACTTTCAAATTAACGAAATAACAAAAACAACGATGTTTTTTATTATTATTATTAATTATAAAATATTTGTTTACGTTTAAGTACCCGATAATTAGTGGTTTTGTAAATTTTAATTAGCAGGGCGGTTATCGATTTAGACGAGTACTGTAAATTACTTAACATGAATAAGCTTTTTTTTTTTTTTTTGAATATACAGTTGTATCGTAGTTTACATTATAAATTATGATTCTAATTTTGAAAAAAGAAAGTTGATTTAATTTTCTTAATGCGTAACCGTTTTAACGATTTATTTCTAATGAAATAATGTCCCCGTTTGCTTGATCATCGAATACAATCGTTAATATATTTTTATTGGCATCGTATTTTTTTTTTCTTTTATACATTTTATTTGATGACGTAAGGGCAAATGTTGCTCAATAAAGATATCGATGGAAACTCGATATTCACATAAAGTATAAAATATCCTGTTGCTAAATGAGTAAAAAAAAAAAAAAGTTGGCTAAAGATGGTTTTATTGCTCGGTTTAAAATAGAATATGGGTGTAAATAGTGGATCGACACGTTGATATTAAATTTTGCTGAGTTTCCTGCTGTTGTGTTGTCTCCATTGAAGAAGGATGGATGGTAGGAAGGGAGGAAGAGTAGGCCGAACGTGATCTTAATGGGCGAGTCAAAATATTCCGCTAGCGCTAAAATGTTGGGTTATTGGTTAAGAGTGAAATAAATTTTGAACGAAAAAAAAAAAAAAAAAGTAGATTAAAAGAAAAAAAAAATCTGCTTCTCTTAAACATTTATAAATAGAAACAGCTGGGTAAACAAGCATGTTCTTTGGCTATGTACAGTACTGTACTTTTAATGCTACATAGTTAATGACTCTTACGTGCCATCGTGAATCGAATTGTAAATGACGCATGTAACGCCATCAAAACAAAAAAACATTTGAGGTTCCGCTCAATGTCTTCCAATCGTCCATTATGCGAAATTGTCGAAATCGAACCTTTCGACTTTTCGAGTAATTTGTCAACGCTTGTTTACACCAAATTTAATTTGACCGGAAATGAGCCCTGCGCTAGATAATGTAGTACTATTTTATTTCTTTCTTTCTATCTATCTATCCATCCTTTAATGCGGGTTCGTGCTTTATAATAATTATTAAATGCGTCAAACAAGAGTTATAAAATAAACATCTGCCGAATTTTTATTTTTATTAGTCGGGAGGTCTCGAGTGGGCCAATATTATTATTCCTCGCTTGTTGTCACGCACCTACAGGGTGAAGCGTGAAAATTGAAATCCCGAAAATATAATAATATTGGAATCTCGACGGGGAGATACTATTATGTTAAATGCGGTTTTTGCTTACTCCCTTTCAGCTGTGCGCCGTATTATGAAGCTGGGTAATTTTTTGAGCTGATTTTAATAATAAGCTTTCGCTCTCTTTTGCCGGTGATAATACAATTCGCAGAGGGGTTGACGTTGAGGCGTCTTTAATTAAGATTGTAACCGACGCAAATGTTGATCCAGTGATGAATCTCAAGTTGAAGCAAAGGTTGAAATTAATTTCCTCAAAAAGTCATCGTTAGCTCCATTCTCGCATTTTACGCGTACCCTATTTTCGACGCGAATATTGCAATAATTACTATTGCACTTTAATGTTAACGCACTCGGATTTTTTTTTTTTTTTTTTTTAATATTAGTCATGCATAATGTATCAATTTGGGTGTTTGTTATTCGTCGATAAAGTCGATGCGCGTAATTAAATTTGCCGGCAAATGGTACCGTAATTGTTGCGTTTATTCACGAATTATTAATTAATTTTTCCCGGATTTCACATTATCTAGATTAGTTGAAAATCTTTTAAATTCTAACGACAGTGGTATAAAATAACGATTATTTTTTGTATTGGAAATTTCCCCGATTTGATTGAATCAGCAGAGCGACTCTTTTTGGCAGCTGCGCAAAGTTCATGCTAAATTTGCATTCTATGAAAGAGCTCGTGTTACACTATCGTGTTTATAATACTAATCGTTGAAGTTCAAAGTCTTGGATTTTCTAGGGAAGTTGTAGTAGGGGGAGAAAAAAATATTTATTGTATTATATTTCAATTTTTTCCTATCAGTTTTATATTATTGGGCTACTTAAGCCGTATTTATTTAGTTCTTTTAGACGAAGATAGTATTTTTATATCAACATTAATTTTATTATCGAGCGATAAAATTATTATATTTTGTCAATAATAAATTAATAAACGCTCAAACGAGAATAATAATTATTCAGCCTTTAATTTGTAATCTGAAAATATTAATAACGAGGTATTAAATTGTAAAGAAATTGGCATTTTATAATTATTGTGGCCGTGAGTATACTATTACTTATAGCACGGGAAAATAAAGTTATACGCTTGTTATTACGTCAACTTTCACAATGCGATATCGACGGTATATTATTCTCTCAAGAATGTGATTGTATCATCTTTTTTTTATTTATTTTCTTAATGCGCGAATGGCCTTGTATTTATAGTCAATTTATTTCAACAAATCATTTTAGATTTTCTCCCGTTTCATTATAAATTGTAATACAATTCAAAAATTGTTTACCAGTTTTTGATGCACAGTATAACCTCCCTCGATTCTCACTTCTCCCCCCAATTCAAAACAACCAAAGCCACTTAATTTAAAAGATTTATTTGTTAACGTTTTCGAAGTTAGATTTATAGAAATTGAATGTGCATCGTATCACTCAAATCGCATTAGTTTCACTTCATCACAAATTCAAAATACAATACGGTATGTTCTACTGTACGCTCGGTAACTTGAAATACAGTACCGGTACTGTATATAAAATTGTAATAAGCTTATTTAAAAAAAAAAATTAAGTAGGCTCGCGATTGATTTTTTTTTTTTTATCGCGAAATCCTGCTACGCTTTTTAATCATAAATAACTCGCTAAATACATACTGTAATCATCAATTTATTTCCGGCTTAATACTCTTATCATGTCGAAATAATATTTTTTAATAAGCTTTTATGCTGAATTTTTTTTTTTTGGATTTCCTTCTCCGTGTTTACGTTTTATGATTATTAATTTGGTTATGTTTTTCCTTGTTAGGAATTTTTTTTTTTTAAGTAAAAAAAAAATATAATAAATGCATTTTTCTTACCTGTTGTTACTTAAGATCAAACGCATTTACCCATTATTCATTAGATTTCCGCGAGTGGCGATTAATAACGCTTTATTATGGACATGTTTAGTTGGATGGAATCTAGGAAATGGCTAGTTTTTAATGTTTGACGGTAAAAAAAAGTGTCATTTTGGGTGAATATTGGTGTTTATAAATGTGCAGAGTTCGTAGACACTAGTCTACCCTGTTCAAGGAGGGTTGTGGTTCTTCAAAAGAGCGAGAGAGTGAGAAAGAAGAGTCGTTGTTTGCTTTTTAGATAAATAGAAAAAATGTGTTTCCCTCGAGCACTGTAGTAATGGTAGCAGTAAATGATTAAATGTTGCAGTCATAATTCTATCTCTTTTCATTTGTTAACCTTGTTTAATCTGTGAGAAGTAAATGGGTGATGAAATTTTTTTAAAAAAAAAATTAACTACATGTACATGTACCGGTAGAGAAACATTTTGTATTAAAATTATACTCTCTATTATACTGTAATAGCTTCGAAAGGATGAGAAAAATGTATTAAATTTGATAGGGAAAGGAAAATTTATTTTTCGATTTGCATAAATTTAATTAACTTTTAATTTATTATTATTTTTTTTTTTTTAAAGGATGAGGTTATTGCGATGTCCGAAAGGCTGGTCCTGCACGTGGACGATTTGGTCCAGTGGATTGTGGCATCCGGGGTTAGCTGGGAGTATGGATTGAAAGGGCTGCACGGTCAGGTTGAAAAGACAGATTTAAAAAGCGAGCCGCCAGGTGAACCGATAGACAATGAGCTGGAAATCTGTCCGACTGAAAGCAACGATGATGTTAAGGAGACTTCCTGTGCCGCGGCGCCGCGCAAGGACTGTAACACGCAAGATGACGTCACGGAGGGAAGGCAGGAGGGAGAAAGCCCAGGCTTACCACAACAACAAGGTTAGTCAACTTTTATGCCATTGATTTATTTATTATTTTTTTTTTTCGTAATAGATTTTGATAAATTATTTTTTTTTTTTGAGTTTTAAAAAAATATATCTTCGTTATTGAGTGTGAACAGTTTATTTAAATTTAATTTAACATTTTCTTTTTTCCGAGTTAATTACAGTAGTTGAGGTATTCCGTCCGATTGTAGTTGATTACACTGTACTAGTATGTAAATGTTTATATTCTAAAGAAACGAGTTTTGAGTGATCGGTATAATTAGTGGTAAATAATAATATTAAAATATTTTCCGATATAGATACCGAGTACATCTATTAATGTTTAATCAATTTAGTGTAAAACGAAAAAACAATCTAATTTATTTTGTCAGTTTTGAGAAAGTGAATTATTATTTTTAAAATATCATCTGTTTTTTTTTTTTTTTATTTGTCAATTACTCAGTTTAATGCTTCGCTTTTGTTTCGATGGTTTCCATAAAAATTACAACGCATAATAATTGACGATTTTTTTTCTTGCTTATTCGGTAGTTTAATTTAAAATGTGATGGAAATACATCGAAAGATGAAAGTTTTTGACATCGCATTTATTCCTTATCTATTTTTAAAGTCTACGTTTGTGTTTTTATTTTTTTGGAAGCTTTTCTCGTTTATATTTTTTTAAAGGTATTTTTATCTTCTAACCGGAGAAATGTTAAGTCATAATTCATGTTAATTTTTAACGATTACAACTTTGAAAGGCTTTTATCGACTTTTATTTTTATTTATTCATTTCTCGAATAACATTACAACTACAGTATGTATACATGGCAGTAGTTATTTTTTTTTCTCTCTCTCTCTAGTTTTGAATGCCGGTGCCTTAGCCGGGTTTTTATGATCGATAAATCATTCGTGATTTACAAACAGACGATATAGTGTGCAATAATCTTCAATGCGAAAAGCCTATTTATTTGCCAGGGTTTAATAATGCGGAGATTTTGCTGTCGGAATGCGCGGGCTAATGGGCATTTTAGTGGTATTTGACGGATGCATCAATTTACCGATTGTCGCTAAATTTCGTAGATTTTTACGTTTTAAAAATGTGTTTACAGTATAAAGAAAAGTCTTGTTTAAGATTTTTATTTTCTTCTTTATCCCCTTTTCTCCCCCCGGAAGTTTATTGCTTCAAAACCTCTTAAATAAATGAAAAATAATTCGATGATATTAAATTTCAATTCGCGTTTTTTTTTTTTTTGTTTATTCTATTTTTATTTTTTAAATTTCATATAAAATGAGATGTGCAAATAATTTATTTTAATTTCTCAAAGTGGATACACGTATAAGAAAATGTATGCGTAGATATAATATAAAACCGCCTTTCGCAATAAATAATAGTGGAGAAAAAAAAAGTATTTGACGAAGTGAAAGAAATTCAGTCCACCCTTTTATTTCATCTCTAATCCGACTTGTATGCCTCTATTATATATTTTTGCCTCCTTACTTCGGGTTTATTTTTTTTTATTTTCCCCCTCACTTGCGCGTCGTTTTCTTTTATCTCATGTTTTTATTTATCAGGTTTGGAGGAAGAGACGTTGAAGGGGAGTTGAGGACTCGCTACATAAACGACAATACATTTATCACCAAGATGAATTCGAAATTTAATCAACAAATTTAATTTCTCTTCGATGCTCAAAGCAAAAAGAAAAGATAATTTAGTAAAAACTTTTCCATACCCCCTCGTTAAGGCTTAGAATTCTGGTTAAGATGGAAATCAAAATCAGAAACAAAAATCGATTCTTGAGCTTTATCGCATAATTATTATTAAATGTTTCTTTGGAAAAAAGAGAAGAAAAAAGAAAAAAAAAAAAAAGAATGGAATTTGATTAAATTTATGATATTATTTTAATTATTATTCTAAAGCGGTACTGGAAAATCTTGTTTAAATTTTTTTAAAAAAAAAATATTTGATTTTAGGCTTAGAAAACTAATTTGCCCGCATAAAATATAATTATCGGTACGGTCATCGGTGCTGTAGCGTTATCGTTAGGACAATGAAATAATTTATTTCGAATTTAAAACTAATTTAGCTAATTAGTTTGTTGAATAAATATTTATAAGCAGTTATTTCAATTAGAAAATCAAAATAAGCTTTTTTTTTTTTTTTTTTTTTATTTGAAAGCTGTCCCCATGGGAGAAATTAAGTT
>JAQGAZ010001077.1:0-36958 GCA_034692225.1 Polydesmus complanatus | reverse complement strand
CGGCATGCATTTTATGGAGGACGCACAGGACCTTGCAAATTAATTCATAAAGCGAAGGAAAATGAAAAAATTAAATATGTAGATTTTGTCAGCTTATATCCTACCGTAAATAAATTTGATAAAATGCCCTGCGGACATCCGGATATAATTTTACCACCTTCAAAAGATTTTATTTATGAATCTGATAAGTATTTTGGATTAATAAAATGCTGTATTTTACCTCCACCTAAAGGAAAACTCATGTTTGCTTTATGTAATGCGTGTTGTATTTATCAAGAAGTGAACGATAATGAAATAAGAAATTGTACTCATAATGAAAAAGAGCGTATGTTGAAAGGAACTTGGACAACGGTTGAAATTGATTTAGCAATTAAAAAGGGATATAAAATGCGACAAGTTTATGAAATATGGGATTATAAAACTACGTCACAATATGATAAAAAAACTAAAAAAGGTGGACTATTTGCCGATTATGTTAATTGTTTATTAAAAATAAAACAAGAAACAACCGGATGGCTGCCATGGATAAAAACGGAAAATGATAAAAAAAACGTTACATTGACGAATATTATGAAAAAGAAGGAATACTTTTAGAAAATATTAATAAAAATCCTGGAAAAAGAACTATTGCTAAATTTATGTTAAATAGCCTTTGGGGGCGTTTTGGAATGCGTCCCGATTTACCCACTACTGAATATACAGATTCTCATCAATATTATTGGGACTTATTAACTAACGATAGTAAAATTGTTAACGATAGTTTATATATCGATCCTGATATAATGATGGTGACATCGACGCCTGTGATCGAAATTTCAAATGCTAGCATTAAGGTTAATGCCGTAGTGGCAGCTTTTACTACTTCTTGGGCACAAACACAATTATACGCATTATTGGATATTCTCAGCTTACGTGTATTATATACGGATACTGATAGTGTTTTTTACATATTGTATAATGACGAACGTGAATATTCTCTTAAATATATTATCGGCAAATATTTGGGACAACTAACTGATGAAACGAAGTATGTACATTTCACCAACTGACATTTCACCAACCAGGAAATTTGTAAGGAAGCTGCAATGGGCTATATAAATATAATGTACTACATGTTCAGGACTTTTAACTCTACTAATGAAAGTAACCTAACCAAATCTAATTAACCTAACCTAACCAAATCTAATTAACCTAACTTAACCAAATGTAATTAACCAAACCTAACCAAATGTAATTAACCTAAGCAAACCTAATTAATTTTACCTAACCAAACTTATCTAACCTAACCTAACCAAACCTAATTAACCTAACCTAACCTAACCAAATTTAATTAACCAAACCTAACCTAATTAACTGAACTAATCCTAATTAACCTAACCTAACCAAACCTAAGTAATTACAGTACCCTGAACATGTAATACATTTTATTCATATAGCCCATTGCAGCTTCCTTACAAATTTCCTGGTTGGTGAAATGTCAGTTGGTGAAATGTCTGCACACCAATGAAATGTATAGTGAATTTGGCGATAAAGACATATTTATTAGTGAATTTGTGTCTGGAGGAGCTAAAAATTACGCTTACAGATTGAATAATAATGTGCAAAAAGTAAAAATTCGCGGTATAACTGCAAATTTAATATCGGCTAATTTAATGAATATTGACATTATTCGCGATATGATTGCAGAGCGTAAATTTCACGGGGATGGAAAAACAGTCGTAATACCGCAATTTAATATAGTACGTGATAAAAATAATCCATCTTTAAAAAGTAAGGTGTGTGATAAACATTATCGTGTGGTGTATGATAAAGCGATGGTTGATTCAGACTTGAAAACTTGGCCATATGGATATATATTTTCTAATAAGTAATAAAACAATTTAAACATTTATTTAATGTTAATTTTGATTTTGTAGTGTGTTGTTGTTTTTTCCCTTACGCAATAAATTGTATAATGGGTTTCTTTCTTCTACCATACGATCCGGCTCATTGTCAATTATGGCATCCATTTACATGCATTATAAGCGGACCTACTGGGAGTGGTAAAACATATTTCATCCATAAATTTTTATTGCGCGCAAATAGAAATATAACACTGCCGCCTACAAATTTAATATTGTGCTATTCAAAAAAGCAAGAGCTATATGAAAATGTTCTATGTCATGCGCCAATTGATAGAAAACATTTACACGAAGGAGTATTAAAAGATGAAGAAATGGAATTTGATAAAAGACAAAATAATTTATAGATATACGACGATTTAATGGATGAAATTGGAAATGACGTTAAAATTTCTCAATTATTTACTCGCGGTTCTCATCACGATAATGTGAGCGTTATAGTATTTAGACAAAATATATTTCCTCAAGATAAGTACAGCCGTACATTAAGTTTAAATACTCACTACAATTTTATATTTAAAAATCCTCAAGATGTATCTCAACTGCGTGCATTAGGTAGTCAATTTTTTGGTAAAGCGATCGACGAGTTTGTTGAAATATATTTAATGTGTACAGCCGAGCCTTACACATATTTATTTTTAGATTATCACCAAAAAACAATCGAACAATTACGAGTTATGAGTAATATATTTAGCGAAAATCCTAATGATCATATGTGGGCTTATTTCACCGATAAGCAATTTGCGAGTATAAAGAAGGAAATAAAACCAATTTCTTTATTAGAATAAAATGTTATCGAGAAGGAATAACATGTCCGCTTTTTCTTCTTCTGCTACTTCACCTACAGCAGTAGTCAACAAACAACAATCAACTAGCCATAGATTTTTTGAAAATTTAACTTTTTTAAATTTGCAAAGATATATATGCGTTGTAATGTTAATATTAATGGGAGTGATTTTGTTAAGCGTACAAATTATATTAATAATGACCTACATAAATGCTTTACGCGATGGACATATAAACAGTACAGAAAAAGCTGAAATAGAACGTGTAAATACATTATTAACGCGGGTAGTAAATAACGAAGTCCCATGAGTATTATCCAGCATAGAACATGGTTACCAAAAAAGCTTTACATCCATTTTATCTCAAAATGATGAAATTCAAAAAGATGAAACGAGACAGATTGACTCATCTATCCCCCCCTCCCTTGGTGGTGGCGACGGCTTCCCCCTTGCGGGGGCGGATTCTCCCTTTTCTGGGGGGGGCCCCTTTGAGGCGCGCGGGGGTCGCGGGGATCCCCTCCCTTCGGGAGGACGCAGAGGGGAGCGGGGCCTCCCTCTGGGAGGAGGAGCGGGAAATCCAGTCGAATTCAAAAATTATTCAACAAATTGCCTAAAAATTTAGTGTTGTGTATTAGCAAATGTAGTGACAATTATTTACGGGGTGTAAGTAATGGAAAAGGGAAAAAAGAATTGTATAAATATAAAGATGTGTTGAGAAAACTGGCAGACAAAAAAATTTCTATTAACAGTAAACATCGTCTTATTAAACAAGAAGGTGGTTTTTTTCTCGGACCTCTACTAGGCGCATTGGCACCTGTTTTATTAAACGTCGTATCAAAAATAGCTGGAGGTTAAAAAAATGGTGAAAAAATTAGCATTAGTGGAACTTGATGATATTAAACACCAACAACAACAACAAGCAATTCCACCTTTACAAATTCATCATGGTGTGGTGGTGCCATTGACAGAACAAATATTAACTGATTTGGATCGTGAAATGATTGCGATTATGAATAATACAACTATGGAATTGTCTGAAAAAGTTAGAATGTATACTAATGTTTTGGCACGTTTTGTTAATTTAAATCAAGAAAATAAACAAAAAATGCAATCTGTTCAACCAACTGCTACTACTACTACTACTGCAGAAAATACTATATCTGATGAACATATTTATAACTTTCTATTAAAATTGCCGGCAAAAAGATTTAAAGACTCGTCCGCGTTCTTCCAAGATATTAAAAATAATGAAATATTACAATATACCAAGGAGAGGGAAATTATTGCTGATGGTGTGAAACTTCCAAATTCAAATATTATCAGGTTATTAGATTATTTTTCACTACGCAATAGAGATCATGTCTTTAAACCTGAATATTATAATGATGTCTATGATATTTTAAGACCCGAAGCTCTCAAAAGAAAAATTACGCAACCAACGTCACTACCCCCGTCACCTATGGCATCAACATCATCGGCGGTAATATCGACCCCTTTAAATAAAGGAAGACAAATGAGAAGTCAGAGATTAACGCTGTCATCTAGAAAACAAAAAGGAGCCGGAATAATGTGGACAAGATATTAATTATATATTTTTTTATATTTTTTATTGTAAATAAAATATGAAAAAAAAAATTACAATTGTGTCTTTTTGCGTTTTATTTATTATTTTAACATTTTTTGCGCATTTTGCGGAATTAGCCGTTTTAATATTGATGCGTTAATTACAATATCGGCTTTTAAATGTTTTTCTAAATCTAATTCGACAATTAAATCATTGTATTCGCGAATATGATGATACATTTCATTAATAATAGATTTCATTGAATGTTTATGCAAATGATGATATAAATAAAATAAACAATGCGCACCACATGCAGCTGACATTATTATACGCAAAAGGTCCAATTCCATATGAATCAAAATATTCGACAGTAGTTTTATTTGGCACATAAAATGCTATCCAATGTTGTCCCGGTTTTCCACTGGCATCTGTATTTACAATATAGCATTTTTGTGGAGATGGTTTTTGACATTGTAAATAATCTGCAGGTAAAACTCCTCCAAATATATATATATTTTTTTTATATTTTAATAATGCCGTAATGCGACGCATATGAGTTTCCAACTTATAACTATCCATTTGCAGTATTTTTGAATGTAATGTATTTAATGTGATGGGCAGCGTCGACAGTAACAATGTTATTATAACAAGCACAATGAATTAAACTTATGGTAAAAGGTGTAGCTCTTCTAAATAATATTTCTATACGCACATTTTTTTTACAAATATGGTGTCTGTATTTTTCAAATCTGGCGAAAGATTAGCTATATACACATTATGTCCTTCCGTAAAGTTATCTCTGGTAATGAGAGGTGCCCATACACCGTTAATTCCAGGAGGTATATATCGTCGTAAATTTCGCACAGCTTCCAAATAATCGCCCGTTTCATAATTCAAATTCAAAGTGCCTCCAGGTCGTGGAATTCCATCTACATATACTGTCACGCTGGCAACGTCGTAAGGTTTAAAATTAAAAGGGTTTTCAGTAGGCACACCATTAAATGCAGAATTTGTTACTAAACCCATAACTATAGATTTAGGACACCGTCCAGAATACACATCATTTATAGATACAGTAGAATCCGCTTAAACCAATGCTGGGTATAACAATTGCCCCTCTATAGCGATCAAAAGCGAGGGTCTTGGTTGGCTCGCTATACCGTGCCATGTTATTTTTTTCGTATATAACGATTCTGGTTATAACGATAATCCGGCAATAGCGAAGCCATTTCAATCAAAAAATGGTTCCAAAACCGGATTTTTGACCGCTTAGAACGATATTTTAACATTTTCATCCCCTTTAATTTTTTTTTTCCTTTTTTTTTTTCATTTTCATTCTCATGGCAACGGTTGAAATAATACCATACTGAATCTACCAAAACTTTGGTCGCTTTTAGGGTAAATATCTTAATAGAGAAGAAAAAATTTTATTTTCACTATGTTTTTGGGGAAAAAGTGCGGTAAAATGAGCGAAAAAAGTTGTTCTAATGCTATTTTACCCAATTCTTTGAGTGAACAGTGGATCACCCGTCAACTACTGTACACCGGGTATTTTTTTTTAAAAAAAAAATTTTAAAGCATGTCCGGATATAACAAAATCCGGTTATTACGATCAGATTTCGCGGTCCCTTGAAGATCGTTATAAGCGGATTCCACTGTAATTCATATCTATAGCATCGAAATGCCTTGTGCAACTGAACGTGAGCAGTTCACGCCTAATTTTAACCCCTCCCCATCTTCAATTCAAGCCCGCGTTCCAAAATACTGTATTAAAAGAGACGAAGGAAGAGGTGGGGAAAAAAAACATGTTTGGGGGCGGGAGAAAAAGAATTTTTTTTTTTTGGTTGTAATTTGCCCGGTGGTCTTAGACGACTATGATGAGATGAGAAAGGGAGAGAGAGAAATTGAATCGTTAATCCTCTGCGCCCACTACCCCCTCGTGTATCGAAATGAAAAAGCCATCTGTTCAATAAATTAGATTTACTGATGGCAGCGACACGGTGATAAGCTAAGCTCGGCTGTCAGATCGGGAAACAAACACGACCAGCTTAATCTCACTTACTCGAAAATGACAAATAGACATTTAAGTTAAAAAAAATATGTGAAAAAACAAGGTGGTAGTACAGTAGTAGTAGCAAGATTTTGGAAAAAAATAAATTTATTGAATTATTCAAATTTATAACCGTAAAAATAATAATTCAAGTCACGAATCAACAAACTCATTCGCTTACGAATTAAAATAAGGATATTTAAGTGTTCTTAAGTAAATTAAAACAGCTTTTCTCAAAACTACAAGTTCTACAAAATCTACCTGAATAATTACGCAATTGATAAACAAGTACATACTGTAACTATAAAAGTTTGGTAAAATGAAAGTACAGTACTATACATGGCTGAATTACATGCTATATGGCGTAATATCAAAAACAAAAAAAAACCCAATTTGTTTGATTTTTCGAGTTTCTTAATTGTTAAGAGAAATTCTCGGTGTAAATTGATCTTCTCTTGGAGCTAATAATTAATGTAAACAATTCTGAACTTCGGTTGTTCTGGAATATTTAAAATGTCCTAGAAAGACAACATGTAGGCAACACCAGTTATGTTAAAAGGGCAGAAAGTTTTTGTAAAGCTATCAGTTGAAGTTTTGGAGAAGATGACCAGTCAGTTGAATAATTGATGGTCAGTTAAGTCAAATTTTCTTTCTTTTGATCTGCTGATTAGAGTTGTAATAATTTTGAAAATATCTATCTATTGTAAAAATCTGTTGCATTAAACAGAAAATAAAACAAGTTGGTTTTAAAAACAAAAGTTGTTTGTTCTTTTTTTAAATCCAATTACATGTATGTTTTGTTAAATAGGCCTAAAGGAGATGCAAACCAAAAGACTAGAAATTAAACAGCTCAATGTTAAATTCTAATGGATACGATAATGTCGAAAAATTTATATAAAATCCCATTTCCATGATTTCATAAAATAGCAAATGCAGTACAAAAATTTTAACTTTCTCCATACTGATCCAAAATTTCGCTTTAATTATTTTTGCAGTATTACCGTTTAAAAAGAGTACCCTATTCGTTTCTCAAGTGTAATGAGAAAAACAGACTCGATGCAACAAAATTCGATACTTAATTGAATTTAACCACATGTTTTTTTCGTATTCGCATATTTTTACCAAACTTCTCAATCGTCCTGTAATTCTATAATAAAAATCTATTTATACCAATTTCTAAGATAATTCTTAATAACGTTGAGAGAAAAAAAAAAGTAACGCGATAATTAGCAAAACACTGATACTGTACCTTAAAAACAAGAATTCGGGTATGGAAAAAGCAGATGTACAGTATTATGGAATAATTAACGCAGCCCTTAAAATAAACAGAAAAGTAAGCGCACGTAACATCTGGTTTGCTCATATTTTCAAACAAGATTTATCATCACCCTGTAGACGCTAATCTCTCCCAAAGACATTTCGCGAAGAAACGCGTATTTATCAGTTTTTAATTGTGTATTTAATTGTCGTAAGTCGTAAAAAAAAAAAGCAACGAAACGAAGAAAACAAGCGTTCGTAAATCGTAATTTGAAATCATAAAAGCGTGCTGTTCGAGGAATAAGCGATATCATAAACGATTCGTCAATTTATTACATTATCAAAATTGTATTATTACGGTATTATAGCTGTATAGTAATGACGATGATCGGTTGGCAGAGCATCGCTAAATTGACGATAATTAACAGTCATTCGATAGATTGAATGCTTGACGGGAAATTGTAATTAACTATATTGATATCTCAAAGATGAGAGTGATTAGAAACGTTTATAGATATTTATTGCTGGGTGGGAAACAGCGTCAACTCAGCGTTTTGCATCATCTAATTACATTCGTTGTACAATGATTTGGATGGTACAGTACATTTCGTTGTAGTGAGAAATTCGTTATCCGGAAAAATTTGTGAATGAATTTAGTTACACAGAGAATATCGCTGGATTGATCATGTGTACAGCGAATTGAATGGTACATGAATCATGAATTTCGTTATATCGATAATATTATGATTCATGTACCGGTACCATACTGAAAAGTTCGTTACCGGTATATGCTTACTGTAATTAATTTTATTTGCACAAAAATTTTCGCTATACTGAAATATTTCGTTCAGTAAAATTATAAAATTGTTATATAATTTTGAGCTGAGCTTTAATTCGATTATGCAATTCTCGTCATTTCAATTACATTTAATTGTATACGATATAGTTAAATGGAAATGACGCACGCACGCTATTTATTTCAACGAGTCATGTGTTTGTTTTTTTTCTCCCAATGAGTCAACGAAATTCGTGAGATTTTAATTACGAATTTTTCGTTTTTCAAAGTGGAAAGTGGGCGAGATGAGTGATTAAAGAGTGAATGAAGCGCACCTGGATAGAAATCAAAGAAAAAAAAATTATTTCTTCTATTTCCTCGTTAAACGATGTTGACACCGTGTATTTATTCGCATTAACAAAAACGTGAAATGCGATCACAATGATTAGAAATGCGCCGCACGCCTATTTTTAACTTTACTGTCAAAACCGCAGTCTCTAACAAATGCGTTAACGCTATTACGAAAGTTTTTCGAGATTTCATCAATAAAAACAGTCGGAAATTCAGGTATTTCGTTTAGATCATTACTAAAATAAAATTCGCGTTAATAAAATTATGAATTTATCCTTGAAACGATTTTTGTCAATTGATCAAATTAAAATAAATATACAGTACCGGTATAATAAAAAAAAACAATACCTAGAAAAAAACTTAAAAGTATAGTATCATTTAAAAAAATTAATTAAACTAATACCATTAAAAAATAAGAATAGAGTATTATAGGCTACATGTAGGCCTACTGTACTTTAAATAAAATTTATAAAAAATAAATACAGTAATAAAAAAAATAAATAAATAAACAATAAATAAAAAAATTCGTTAGACTTATATGTATAACAAAAAACGTGAAATAATCAATTAAAAAATAATAACTACTGTACAATTAAAAACATGTTCTTTTAAATTTAATTTTCTTTTTTTAAAAAACCTCAATACATTACTACAACCTCAAAAATTATTAATTAAATAAAAGAAGGGGAAAAAATTGCTTAAACTTAAAAAAATGAAAAAATTAAATAAATTGTTAATGAAAAACAGTAATTTGATGTGACGTGCGTGAATGCATCATATCCGTGCATATTGAACGAGTTAAAAAGGCAGCTGCGTGACGCAATTGCCGAGTGACGCCAGTGACATGTTCCCGTAGCTCATCCTCGACATGGAACCACAAATACTTTGCGCACACACACACATTCACCGAGACAATGTTTGCGCTGAAACGAGATGAGCGCGTGATGAATACGTCACACTTAATTTACACGTGTTCTACATTTTCGCTCATTTTTATTAACTTGGCAAAAAGACAACGCGAAAAGTGTCTAATCTTAAAATGTGAAAATTACGCCTACGATTTGCGAGCACGCGTTTTTTTTTTTTTTTTGGCAGCGAAACGCATTCACAGATTTTTCAAATGAGAAAAGACATTGATGAGAAGGGAGGGCGAAAAAAAACCAGGAATAACCATTACCATATTTGCACCGGAAACACAAAATATAAAATTTTTTAAAAAATGGAATTTGAAATACCATTTCCTTTTTTAATTTAAAAAAACAAAGGGCACCAAATTAAAATATTCATGTAAAAAATATGGAGATGGTTGAAATCTTTGTGGGATAGGGAACCAGTTTTGAGTAAAACCGAAAATAAAAAGTCCAACAAATAATGGCATTTTTACTTGCATGTACTCTAAAATAATAGTGATTAAACTTACTGTAAATATAACTGGTTAAATCCGTAGCTAATAATAACATGAAACGGTAAATTTAGAAATTTAATGGTAAAATGCGAAAATAATAGCTACAACCGTAATGTAAAATTTATAACATACACTTCGCCTAAATGGGGGGGGGGGGGGGAGCTTCTTTTAGCTAAAATAATAAATCGCAATTGTGAAATATTAAATTAAGTCTGCTTTTATTTATTTCCTTTTTTAAAAAAAAAATGTAGTTTTAAAAAAAATAGTACATGTACCGTAATTGGTTTAACATTAACGAGATTATTATTAAAATACGGTACAGTAAAAACGAAACAAAAAGCGTGATCATTAAATAAATCATAATTTTAAAGAAAATAAATCAGCCGAGTAAATAAATTCCTTAGACTCTTTATAAATAATGTGAACGAATTAAAGTTGGGGATGGAGTAGACGACGAATATGTGTTTCACAACATTCTTTCGCATCCCAATCAACTTTGTCATAAACATGTCAATTTCCTTTCATCTTCGCCGGCTCTTTCCTACAACCAAACTCAACATTTTTACCCAAACACGTGTCTCTGACAATATTGGTTAAAGGTGGATGAGGAATTATTAACAATGTTATTCCAACATTATTCGGTTAATATTGTACTACCCTCATAACGTCGGAATTGCAAATTCAAAAAAATAAAAAATCTTATCGATTTAATTTAAAATAAAAAAACGTGGTTTATTACGCCAAATTAAAAAACGGATTAGCCAATCATCTTCGTTAACTAGCAATAACGTTTAAAAAATGTTGCGTAAAAAATCACCCAATGGGGTCAAATATCGATGCCAGAAATTTCAATCCTCAATATAGCGAACAAAATCCCAGTTATTAAGAATTTTTTAAAATAATGTTTTCAACGTTTAGCATCTGCTTTCAAGTAATGGTTTTGCATCTTTTTGAGTTTAAAAATTATGATTTTGTAGTGCATTATGATTGCATGAATGACCGTGGTTTAATTCGATTCAACAAATGTTTTGATTTTACGAATAAACATCATCCATCTCGTATAAATTTCGTTATATCGACATTTCATCATAGAAAGCTTTAAACTTTCAAACTTTCTTTTTTTTCCCCGAGATCTCGATTGAACCTTGGAATTACAATTAGAAAACCCTTCGGTGTAAATTAATGGAGCTTCCAACAGCGTGGAAACAGATGAAAAAACACTTTTACAGCACTTTTTTTTTTTAAATAAAAAAAGTTTATTATAAAATAATTTTTTTAAAAAAAATAATAATTTTAAGATTTTCTTAAACCAGTTTAAGAAAGAAAAAAAAACCATCCCTTTTTTTTGACAGATTTAATGCTCATTGTTGTCAGATGAAATTTTTCAAGTATTCAAAGGTTAAAGTTGAGATAACAGGGGAAAAAGAGAATTAAGATTAACTTTTTTATTTCGCAACTTTTTCTCTCTCCTTCAATCGAAATCAACCTAAAGCGGGGGGGAAAAAAATGAAAACTCGCGGAGATTCAAAGTAACGAAGAGAAAAGAAAAAAAGTTAGGAAGGTGAGTTTTTCGAAGAAACCACCTACTGGGTTTTCGCTGTATTTCATTAGACCAGTAGACGAGTACAGTAGATCTTTTAGGGTCCAGCACCAGGGGGTTTTACATGTCATCTATTTAAACGGGAACTTTATTCCGGCGATACACGGTTTGCTCGTAAATTAGGATGGAGTGGGGTTGGAAGGAGACAGGAGGACAACGAAGCCCAAAAAGAAAGAGAAAAAAATTAAAATAATAAAAGTTATTTCAATGAGTTACGTGCAGTGACGGATTTTTCACGTGACCCGGTCGAATTTTAATCCGAGGATTTAAAATTCACCCTCTTCGTTTTGCGTTTCTTAAGGTTTTTTTTTTTTTTTTTGACTTCTTTAATTAAAACCAAAACCTCCATTTACGCGAGGATTACATTGTATGAGGCACCTTGTGTTCCAAAGTGGAACTGTAAGAGTAAACTTCATTTTCATGTGCTTTTTAAAAACAGATAAGACTTAAAAATAGGAATGTTTACAAAATATTTAATAAATGTTTTCAATTTAGAAATAAAATATTGAAATTTTTTTTTGGATTTCATCCACTTGGGCAGTGAAACATGTCACAAGATAAATGAATGCTAATATTATTATGATTAGTTCAATGCAATGCTATCGGAAAATGGTGTTAAACACTTGGTTCTTTGTAGTAGCACTGAAAAAACTCAAGCTTCATGAAATCGCAATAAACTTATTCTATGAAAAAAATGAATTTATCCACTTTGTACCTGGACGCCTGATGTTTCTGGGCCTGCGCATACATTTCTTTAAACTCATTTAAGTATTAATCTTGTCATAGAAAAACGCTTTATTAAATCTTGTTTGACAAAATTTGGGCTCGGTTAATCAGTCTTTTAATACACTAAAAAAACTTGGTTAAGAAATCAAATGGCAGCGAAATCTAATACTTAGCCTAGTAACTTAGTTTGATGTACATCGTTTGATTTCAGTTTTGGTCTACGATGGGACTGCGCATGCATACATTTTCAATTTAAAAAAAAAAAACAATTAAAACCCTCGTGTTTATTAAATTTTGCTTAAGAGATTTTAATCATCGCTTTGTAAAACAAGATTAAAGTTCGATAAAGGTTTTTTTTTTAATAAAAAAAACCAAAAAAAAAAATAAAGAAGTTTGTAGGGGGAAAAAGAAAACAAAGCGTTCAGTGCATTGAAAAAACATCAAAATCAAATAGCGTAAATAGAGGGTCGAATTTTTCGTCTTTCTAGTCAAACGCGAAAGTTTGAAGATGGAGAGGGAAAACAGGGAGGGGAGTGGGGTGCCCGCGAACATTTACCTTGACATCTCAACCCCTAGCTCTACTACAACTTAAAAGGAAAGAGAAAAGTCAAAAACGATTTCGAATTTCACCCGTTTGACATAAATTTGGAGAGTCGGCCAACGCTTTCAGAATTTTAATTTCGTCCGACCGTCTCTTTCGTTCCGCCGCCATAAACGTTTAATTTATAATACATATTAATTGCTCAGACAAATTTTATTGTGCTTTAGGTATAACCGAGAGACGAGTATAAGTCGGTCGACAACCTTTTTTTCTCTCTTTTACTTTTCCCCTCGGCTCAAATCCCTAATTCGGGATTAGAAACTGTTGGTTGGTTGGGTCGAAGAAGAAAAAAAAGCGATAAAAGATTAGGGGAACCATTATTCCTCATTTCGAATTGGCCTTCAAAAATCAAGTCATAGTTTATTAAACACCGATGGATATCTCTCCAATGCTTGTAGGCTGGGGGCGCCAGAACCCCTCCAGCCTCCACTGGATATTTAACCACTTAACACCTCGCTCACGATCATCTTCACTCACCGGATTTACTAAGCTCACGCCAACACTAAAAATGTAATAAAAATCAAATTACTCACATTTTTTATTCTCATTTTATTACTTTTTTTTATTATTACCGGTATTATTGTTTTCGAAAAAATAACTTCAAAAGTAAAACCCAGCAAAATAATTAAGTTTTCGTATTTAATTACAATCGAATAAATAACGGTGGCGAGTTTAAAAAAATCTTTCATTAAATAACGAAATGAAATGATTCAAATTCGGGAATTTTTATTATGGAATTATGTTTAAGCCAATTTCCTTGAACTTTTCTTAAACTTATTTAAAGCTTCTTTATATTTAGTTGCAGCTAAAAAAAAAATTATTTGTTAAAAGATTTGATTAAATCTACTGTATGTTGTGACTACCGAAAAAAAGATTAAAAGAAAATACAGACAGACTGCATTAAATTATGAGCATGTGCCTACACATTTTTTAACTCATTTAAAGTTTTGATTTTGTTCCAAAAAAATACAAATTTTGTTTGTGGAAATTTAAATGCTGAATAACATCACCAATAATTAGGCCTACTAATAATGGAAATTATTAAAACAACTGATTAAATATAAACCGCACTTCAAATAAATCAATAAAAATTTTAAGTTTCTAAATTTAAAATACAATAAAACTAATAAATTTAAAATCAAATACCGTACTGTATAGCTCTTTATTTAAAAAAAAAACATAATAAAGAGTAAGGAATTAGCAAACCCAAAAAATACTCCGACAAATACAGTAGTTTGTAAATACCGGTAATGCGTTCTTAAAATTCAAACATTCTGTACCTTTTTGTCAAAAGTTCCCTTGAGTAAAGACTAATAAAGATAGTGTTTTGTTGCCAAAAAAAAAAAATAAAATAAAAGTCATTAGGTAGAAACGGGAACAATAGAAAATGTAGGTTTGTCCGTTTCTTTTTTTAGTTATTTTACCTTTAAAAAAGAAGAAAAAAAAATCCAAACCGCTTAACTTAAAATTAGGTTAACCCTCGTTTAGTTTCCCTTTCCGTTAAAAAAAAAAAAAAAAGAAAGTAGCAATTTTGATGACGTCATATCGGAAGTGAAACGCTGGAAAACGGTAAATAGCATAGGCAGCGTCAAATGAGGTAATAATATTAGTTTTTAAATGATAAAAAGTTAGTCAGAAATTACTAGGTTTAAAATACGAAGAGAAAGAAACCTCTTAAACAACTCGGGGTTTATCTCTTATAAGATGAAGGAAGGGGGAAAGGAATGAAAAGGGAAGGTCGGGAATGAAATTATAAGATAGAGACGACCCACCCATAGACCACCTCTTTGATTGCAGGTTACTACTGCAGCCACCTACCGGCCTCATTCAAATCATAAAGGTGGGCTGATTCCGCTTAGAAATAGAAAATGGGCTGTTCAAATTCAAAAAAAAAAAAGGTGTTCATTTAATCTTTCTTCATAAAAAAATGAAACCATCCTAAAATTATATTATATTAAGTCATCTTCCAACTCTTGATTCATCCGGAGAAAAAATATTTCAACGGTTGTTTATCTCAAGTGAGATATTAAAGTAAGATAAATAAAGAAAACGAGGAAATGCAATTAAATAAATGCTTCTTACTCTACCGCAAATTAACCATCTTGTTTTGCCTCTATTTTCATGTTGAGAAAATACGGTACCGATACATAATTATGTAAACAGTACTTTAAAAATGTGTCGAGGTTGACATTTTTTTTTTTTTGATTTACAACTGTACGATATTTGTTTTTAAAAATTTTCCTGACTATTAAATTAAACTTTCAATTAACTTATCAGAAATGTCAATTAATCAAATAAATTGTATTTACCGGTATTGCTTTAAAATATACATAAAAAAATTCAAACTTTTTTAATCGATGCTTTTATAATCATTCATCTTTTCATCATTTAGGATTATAATACTATATACATGTAGTTCGATATAACTTTCGAGGTTATAAGTCTCACTTTAAATGTTTTAATCCAATTATCTCTGTTATGAACACAGTAATTTCACCTATAGAACATAATTTGGCGTTTCATAAACGGTTTTAAAAACCGTTAATTATAATCTAATAAAATACGCACGCGAAATGCTACGCTATGATTCAAAAAGCAAAGTAAAATTATTTTAATCGTATTAAACTATAAATAGCGAGTGATTTTACTGAAGTTAATTTTGCAAGAACCTAAATTTTCCGGTTAAAAGTCTGTTCCTAAAATTAATTTTACTCTAACCTAGTGACACGCGCTTTTTGCCATCCGCGTTGAAATGTCGCGATGCTTATCACGCGATTAATGTGTTCTAATTTTAGTTACGCAAAATGTTATCAGAACTAGAATCGAGAAAATAATTAAATAAGAGAAGTTGCGCTCGCATATCCGTTTCCTATGCGGATTTTCATTGCTGTTTTCAATCTCTAATCGGAAATCAGTTTGCGGTAGTTAATTCGTGTTTAACGCGGTATAAAATATAACATGTAATCATAAAAGAAAAGTTAGCTTAAGTAAAAAAAACCCATACGTTACTGTAATATTTATATCTAAAAATAAAATAATATTAAACTGCACATTTTTGCTAGGGGAATAATTTTAAAAGGGAACATGTAGTTAAAACCGTGATGTTAAAGGGAAGTGATTTTGCAGCGATTGGGCACCCTTGATTTATCTTAACCCCATTAAAGTTTAAACACAATAATATACAGTAATTAAATTCGAGTGCAATAATGAAATTAAATAATGAATTTAATTTGGAAGGAAAATGCACGAATAAAGTAGAAATCGTGATGTGATAGGGAAATAATTTAAGAAATAGATTAATTGTGGCGGGTAATAAAAATCTTTTAAAAGCGATGATCGTTTCTGCAGTTAATCGTAAAACTAATAAGCCAAAATTAAAAGTCAAAATCCGTTTTGAATAATTAAATTAAAAGCTTAATCTAGCAATTCAATTCGGACAAATACGAAAATAATAGTTGACACCGCGTAGTAAGAGGGAAACAAATTTCAGGAACACTATAATACAGTAAACTGTAATTTTAAAGATATTAATGTCTGAATTGCAATTAAATTTTAAGTTTTTAATTAAATAAATTATGAAGCTTTAGAAATTTTGAAAAATAAATTCGGCGCGAAAACCAATCAGCTGATTAAATAGGGTTAAAAAAATCCTTTTTAAAAATGAAAAAAGCTAAGATAAAAGGTACACGAGTTGTTCCACCTCTGCAATATGTTTTAACGCTTTTTTTTAAAAAGAGAACAATACAAGAAGAATAAAAAAGAAAAAAAGTAGTTATCGTTGAAGAGAAAGGCTTTTGGGAGCGCTGAGGGAGGCAGGGGGGAAGGTAGGACCGGGTAGTCGTAAATCTCAGCCCAACGTCGATTGCAAAAGTCACCGTGGAATTTGCAGCTTGAAAATGGCTGAGTGTGTCGGAGAAATAAAGTAGCGTTGGAAGAACATAAATGTCGGAGCAGGGTTGAGAGGTGGTGGCCCACCTAACCAAAAACCCCGAACCACAGTGGGTGAACCAACAAAGAAAGAAAAAAAAAAATTATGTTTGCAGGGAAATTTTTCTTCTTTCCGTAGCCAACACGCTATCGCCATCTAGCGACACAAGCTGCAAAGTCGACGAGTACAAACAATTGAATAAGCGACTCTGACCTACTAAAATTATTATATTAAGCGCACTTTGGAATATAATAGTCTGAGTTTTGTCTACAACACTGAATTTATAATTATTTTTTGTTAATGTAAAACAAAATTAATTCGCAAAGTTTCATTAAAAGTTAAGTTAAAATTCTCTGTATCAATGATTTCGTGAACTGAGAATTTCGTTGTAAACAAAACTTTGTGTTAAAGAGTATTTTCGTTGCAAGTTAAATAATATTTCGAAATTCGATGCAAAGAGTATTTAGTTGTATCCATAATAATTTCTTTTAACATACTATAATAATAATTATTATAGCCTAATGAGAAATTCTTTGCATTAAATTTCGTTATATCGATCATCACGATTTTACGATACCGGTATTTCCCAAATTTGCTACACTATTTTTTAAACAAAACACTTAAAAAATATTTTTTTTTTCTCATGACTTCATGAACAAGAAAATATTAACTTTATATTTAAAACGATAAATGTTGGTTTTCAAAAGTTCAAGTTTTGAAACATAAATAAAAATTTTTGCTCCGATGATTAAACGGCACTTAAAAAGACTTGTCATACACTGTACGCTAAAGAAAATGAAAGAAAATGTAAAAGTAGTACTAGTAGTGCATAAGCCTAAATCGTTTTCCACATAAAACGCTTTTGACGAACGAAATAAAATTAATGAAGACAGTTCAATTAATAAAACGCTTTGACATCAAACGAAGACTCGCGACTACTCCCTCATCACGCTCAACTTACTCTCTCGTCATACGCGGATTCCTCATTCGCGGTTTCGCCAATACGCGAGAGCCTGAAAAGCTTGCATATTTCGTTATACGCGATTCAAAAATAACGAGATGATTATTGTTTGCGTCTTGTTTTACGAGCGTAAACAAGTGAATAGAGTGTTTGCATAGCGAGAGCAACAATGGACCAAGTTCTAGCAACACCACTGTAGTGTACAGTGCTCGATAATTAATTTTGAAAGGTTTGATCCCCCCTCAACAGTTATTTACTAATAGATCATAGTTCCATTTTACGCGGTTTCATCATACGAGGGACACTTATCTACCGCGTAAAACAAGGGATTACATTTTTTTTAATACTGTATTTATGATGGAAAAATCTAAACAGAAGTGTAAAAACTTGTACTTAAATGTATAAACTAAACAATAAGGTTGAAGCTGAAGGAAATGTCTTTGAACTCTTTTTCAAACACACTCGCATCTTATCTGAAGTTTTTCTATCAGCACCACCAAAAGCAAACAAGTAAAAATACGTAAAACAGGGATAGATCTTCAACTCTCCTTCATCCACGAGACAATCGAGCCCATTAAACACGCCAATGGGGCTCGGAGAAAACGACGCTTTACATACACAAAAAAAAAAAGTGCGAGGAGAGCTTCAAAAGATAAGATACAATCTACGCTAACATTTGGCACACACGCACTATCAGTTTTGTGAAAAGACCAACTGGTTTCCTTCCGGGATATCAGACTTTTTTTTTTTCATGTTTTCAAAAGATATAGATTTAAAATTGGTGATGTCAGCTTGAAAAAGAAGAAAAAAAAAAGCACTTTTGCAAACGAGAATTTGGTTATCAGTAAAAGTGGTTGCTTAGGCACCAAGCAGTCTGAAGCGAAAGCACAAGCACTAAAACATAAAAATACTTTTTTTTAAACCAATTAAATAACTTTCAAATAATAAAAAAAAGAAGTTTCTTTTTTTTTTTTTTTTACTAAAAGGAAGGAGGAAAAAAAAAACTTATCTAACAATTTCACGATTCAACAAATTCTCATATAACATACTCATTAAGCTGGAAATTTATCTCGGTTACAGTACTAATATTATTTTCAAGAAATATATTTTTTTCCTCTATCTATGATCAATTCTTAGAAATGATGCAAAGTGAAATCGAAACTGGTTACGCCACAATTTATTACAATCAATTTCAAAGTTAAATAAATTACAGTCACCATTTATTAATATTTGAAAGTTAAAGTCGTCACTCGTATATAATATTTTTTTAAAACTCGTTATATGTTTCACTGATTCTAGTGATTATTATTATTATTGTTATACATATACAGCAAAATTCAACCCGGGATAATCTGGTTCTGTTTTAACGTAACCTGATTAAATCTTATTTAGGTTCACCCTAGGTATTTCTGCCTATTGACTTGATGCGCGCAGAAATTATTTACGTCTATTAATTTTATATTTTAATATCTTTTGCAATAACTTTTAAATTAATTACATTATTTACACGTTTAATAACTAATTTTAATTCCTATTAGCAGTTTTTAAAATTAGTTTTCTGAGAATTA
The DNA here is from genome assembly GCA_034692225.1 of Polydesmus complanatus. NCBI lineage: Eukaryota > Metazoa > Arthropoda > Diplopoda > Polydesmida > Polydesmidae > Polydesmus > Polydesmus complanatus. The sequence continues at coordinate 17,486 of JAQGAZ010001077.1, read as the reverse complement.
TTCATCATAATAAAAATTTGGCAATACATTATAACTTGTTTTGTTTACTAGGTTTGTTTTATTTACAAACAACTTGTTTACAAAACATCATCACCAATTTCGGAAAATTGTGACGAACTTTGGTTAATTTAACGAAGATAAAAATTCGAGGCCTTTATTTGATATAATAACGATATATGATTGATCTCAATGTTTTCGATTCCTTATCGCTTTTAGTACCTGGAAAAACTTCAATTTTATCTATGCAGTACATGTACATGTACTTCAAAATTGACATTTAAATACGAGTAAAAAAAATTGAACCAAACAATAAATATCCTTAAAAAAACTTAGTTGCTAGGTAACTCTTTTAACCTTAAAATCAAAGCAACAAATAAGTTTTAAAAATTAAATTAAATAAAAAACTCGTTTTGATCTTGTTCCAAAAAGTTGCTTTAACTACCGTAAATCTTGTTTTATGGAGAGTTGTTGCCTCCAAAACTAAAAGCTTACTTGGATAAAATATGATTTAGAAATTCAATATCAGCAAAATAATAGCGTATCAAAAGTATTATTAATCATAATAAAGCAATGAGAAATGAAAAAATCAATTAAATAAAGATTTCCAATATTATTTCTATTGAAACCCAAAAATAGCGAACTTTTGCACAAAAAATCTAAGCGAATGAATGAAATGTGCAGTTTCATACTACATAATCAAAGAAGAAGAAAACCTTTGAAATGTTTTTTTAATAACTAAATGATGATAAAAAAAAAATGTGTTCACCTAGCTAAATCTTTTTGAGAATTTGATAAGTCAGATTTTTAGCAATGGTTTTGCCCCGCGCACACCAAAATCTTTGTGCTTTGAAATAATAGTTTATTGAACTAAAAAAAAAATTTTTTTTTATGTTGAGTAAAAAGCAACAATAAAAAAGCATCAACAATAATAGAAACGCAGCATAATCGACAAGTAAAAAAAATTAAAAAAAAAAAAAAGATTTGGTTACCTAAAATTGCGTTTTAGCAAAAGGAAAAAGCTGGAAGAAAAATGTCTAGCTGAGTTCCGAACACCTTTTGCGAATGTGGTGAATTTGCGAACGGACACCCTGCAGAGCTTTTCTATCCACCATTTTTTTTTTCTTCTTCTTCTTATTTTTCGTTTCTTTCGACCGGAATAAAAGAATACGAAGAAGAAAAAAATATATCGTTTTGAATAGAAATTTTGGAATTAATTCGATATCATTCGATCAGAAAAGAAGGAAGAAAGAAAGAAGGAGGAATTTTCGTGTGTAACAAGCCAAGTGCAAGTCACTCCCAATCCCTCACTCGATTCATTCTTCTCTTTCAACTTTTATCAAACTTTTAAATCAGCAAACCAAGAAAAATTTCCCTTTGCACAATTAATAGAACATTGTAGAAATTGAATAAAAAAAAAAGCGGATTAAAAAGATGAAAAAGAGAATAATAATAATAAAAAAAACACCACGCAGGTGTAGTCATACGTTGCGTTCGTCAGGGAGAAAAATAACGAATACATGTAGGCTACAAAAAAACCAAAAATTAACTTTAAAGAAATCAAATTTAAAATCAAAATAACTTCTCCCCATTGAATTATCTACGCGATTTTGAATTATTGGTGCATTAATCCCTCGTTATACGCGAATTCTTAAATAGAAGTACAGAATTTAGTTTATCAAATTCAATTAAATTATGCAATAGTAATGGGCTTTTTTTAAAACAAAATTTTCACGTTCACCTCAATACATGTGGTTTTTCAAGGAACGTAGGAGCCGCGCATATCGAGAGATCACTGCATCTAAAATTCATCATATTTTTTTTTTTAAACAACGATAATTATGATTATGCATTTCTGGCGCACAATTAACACTTAAATTACATTAATAAATTAAAAAACTTTTTTTTTACCGTGCATTACAATTTCTTTTACGAAAACCTTAATTAAGTCAACCATTTCTAGACATTTGTATAAGCAAAATTTACTAACAATGCGTCTGGTTTTTCTCAATTATACTTATTAATTTTATTCCTTGCATATTTGCCTAAATAAATAGATGGAGCAGTTTTCCGCATAAAAATCTAATTTCAATTTATTAAATGCGGTAAACTTATGGTAGATAAAAGAAAAATGCTACTATATTTAAATTAATTTTTTAAATATTAAAAAAAAAATGTATGCCTATAATAATAATTATTATCTCCTAAAATTTTACATAATTTTATATCCAGCAAAATGTACACGATGTACTGTACAGAAAAAAAACGAGCAATACTTTAGCATTGAAAATCAAGAATTTTCGAAATCAACAATTCTAACACTAATTCTAACAATTTTTCCTTTGAAAACTACTGTATTTTGAAAAACAAAAAAAAACCCCCATCTTTTATGTTTCGACTTTTATCTACAAATATTTAGTATACGCATTATCCCGTTCTTCGTTTTTGGTTTTAAATGCTCTAAATAAATGTTATGGTGTGATTAGATGTTAATCGATGTACCACTTTTCTGTTAAAACAATCCAAAATGAACTCTTTTTATTTTTTCCTCTTCATTTAAACCAATTTTTCCCACGATGGCAAAATGGTAAGGTCGCGCATTAAAAGGGCTTCAAAGACGTTAAATAAACTTACAGTAATCTTGAAACAATGTTGAAACTAATTTAGCGAGTCTGCTCTAAAAACCTTTTTTTTATTATTATTTAATTCAAACTTGTGAAATGTTTAAATAATATGCTGCTTTTCGACTGAATCCGCGATCATTTTCGGAGCTTTTAAAAGAAAGAAGAAAAAAAACAGCTTTTTATTTAAAGTGCACTACTATTTACATCGCTGCATTCGATACGTTTACGAAAGTTAAACAAAACTCGGTTCGCCATTCGTACTAAATAAACGCCGACCTTGTTCCAGCTTTATCCAGCTTGTTCCAATACTCTTAAGATAACTTCATACTCGAAGTAAAGAAAAAAGTTTTCACCGTTCTTCCATTTACGCGGTTATTCGATTCCTCGCTTTTTATAATGTGAATCAATAACCCGGAAAATAATATCAACATTTTTTTACAGTATAATTTCTTGCTTTTTTTTATTGTAGGCCTACTTGAATTTCAAACTACAGTACATTGCATTCTTATAGATGACATTCAACTCCGGTACTCCTATACTGTACTTAACATTAAAAAAATTATAATCCTGTTATGTTTAATTAACCATACTGTATTTCAATTGCAATTATAATAATAGCAAATCAACACTAAATCAAGATATAATTTTAATACTCAACTCTAAATATTTCAATTTTTTTTTAAAATAAATTCAATTTTGATTCAATATTACATTTTATATCGTAATGCATGTAATCACTGCAATGCAATGTGTCAGGTATCGCTTGTTACATGTACTTTGAATTATATAACAATAAAAGTTGATTCATTTTTGTAGCTAAATTTAATTATTTTTGAACAAGTTCTTAACGCAATTTTTTAAGCAAACTTGCATAAAAACTTCCATAAATAATAATATTATTATTTATTAAAGATAATTATAGGTTGATTACCAGTACAACACTATAGTAAATACTCGTATAATGCACAATAAGATCTACGTAACATCGTATCATGTCATGTACAGTATAAAATAGTTCAAAAGAATTTAAAATTATTTAGCTTCCAAATTTAGATTGAATTCAACAAATTAGGTTTTGCCTGCGAGTTGTTTTTAGCAACCTCATTATTTCATCCTTATGGGAATTAAAACGTAAATTTTTGTTTCAAAATAAGGAATTTTTATTACAGTATGTTGTGATAAAATTAATCAACATTAAGAACCTTTCAAATACAGTACAAGGGCTGTCCAAAATGTTCGGTGAATAGTGAATCGAAACATTTTATTTTCATAATAACTAAATAAATAAACGCTTACTCCATTTAGCACAATCTTAGCGTAATACCGGTACAATAAAATGCCCTAAATAAAACACTTCTAAAAATTTTAAACGCATTTTAATACATTGACCAAACCTCTTCTTTCGATTTTTACTTTCGCAAATTAAAGTGATGTCAGTGACCCAGAGGAAAAATAAACACGATAAGTCGCAATTGAATTGCAATTTAGATTTAATTGAAAACCTTATAATCAAAAGAGAGAGAGAAAAGTGTTAATCGAATAATATAAAAAAGAAAAGAAAGCTAAGTACCGGTACTCAATTTCCACCTAAGTGTAAAAATTGCGTTGGGCGAGTGAGTGGGAGGTGTGGGTGGAGAGAACCACACTGACACAGATGGATAATAGAATGTGTATAGTAAAAAGCCCCGTAAATTTTCTTAACTTGAGCTGCGGAGGATTTTTAATCTCAACAATGGAAACCGAAAACCCATTACTTACGTCAACAATTCAGTCGACGTTTTGCAACTCTCAAAGTGAACGACGAAGAAAAAATAAACTTTTTGAATGCGTGGAAGTCGGTAAAACGTCAAAAGGGGGGAAACTAACATACTTCTTCTCCTGGCTTCTGTAAACTATTCCGGACCAACCGGTCCTCAACCAAGGTGTCGCGAGTCGACAAGGTTCGATAACCGTTAACGGCCAAACGTCAAGATGACAGAATGCACAGAAGACAACAAATTTCAGTTTTTCACATTTTATTAATATTTCGGTACCGGCATCGTAACAAAAATTTGAAAAAGAACTTTTTTTAAAAAAAATACTGTTTCCGGTTTTTATTTATGTTTACAACATACGAATTTTGGCACCTACTGAATAAAAGAAAATATATGTAATGTACAATAGTATGAACTGAGCCTTCAATAATAACCTTGAAAAATATAGAAATAGCGACAAAACCACTTCGAAAATATTAAAATTTTAGTAAAAAATCTTCGGGAATTCGTTTTAATAATTTTTTCCCAGGGGAAATTCAAATAATACTTCAATAAAGTGAGAATGGCATTCGATGAATATACAGTACATGTACAGTATTTTCTAAAGACAATTTTCATTGAAATGACAATGCTGTATGCCATGGGGAAAATTCCGTTTGTAGTAAAACTTCGACCAAGTCAGTGTCATAATAATTATTATAAGAAAATAAATTAATTACTTTAATGCACAATTTGAGACTCACACCCGCGTAAGTCGAGGCATTAAAGCCATATAAACAACCCGAAAGTTACATGTAAACTAACATTACTTCGCCTAAAATAACGCCGTACAGCACTGTATTAAAATTTATTTTTGTAAACAAAATGGAGATACTAAACTGAAAAGTCATAATTTTCTCAAGACGTTAACAAAATTAGTAAGGAGTTTAGTGCGTGTTGTTGCCATAGTGACCATATGCTACGTGTACAATGTACGTAATATGAAGCGGAAATGTGTAGCAGGGTGGGGCAGAAGGAATAAACTGACCCTAAAGTTCCCCCCGTGGAGTCAACGTGTCGATGCCCGTGATGATCGCACACCATGTAAAACCAGCGCTCTATCCATTTCGCATTCCAATCGCCAGAATATTAACATAGGTTTAACGATTTACAGTGTTGTTGTTGTTATTAGCTTACTCGCTTGATGGCAGAAACAGATGTCATAAGACCACACCATAAACGACCTTTTCACATCAAATGCCCTCACTTCGCACAATTACTTCACATTATTTCGCTCAAGTTCACATTGTTTACATTTTCATAAGGTTAATTGAATTTATCATTTAAACCAGTTGAGCAAAATTTAAGATTAAAATATAGTTTCTGTAAATTCAATTTTTTTTAAAAAAACAAGATTTAAAATCTTTTAAAGCTTACAAACTTGCAGAATTATATTTATATATTTTTTTAGGGAGAAAATACTGTACAATAACGCTCTTGTATATGAATATTAAAATTAGGACTTTTAACAATATTATGTAATCATTAAATTTTAATGTAATTAAATTAACCTTGCCTATTTAACTTTAGTACAGAATATTTTCACTCTGGACTTAGGTGTCGGCCCGATTATTTTAATGTCTTGGTTTTAATAACAGTTTTTTCAAGAATACAGTACCGACGCATAATTTCATATTTAAATTTAAGCAAATGCAAACTTAATTTTCGAATTAATTACCTGAAAACCACTTTCAATATTTTTATTAATGTATTTCACCTTTACGAGTAGACGAGAATTTCACCTTTACGAGTAACAAAACCGTACCGAAATAAAATCCCTCCAACATTAGAAAAGATCAAATACATGTAGAGCACAATAGGGAAAACAATCATGTGTAATATTCCAAGTTTCAATTTGCGAAATTGAAAACGCGCCTGGAATAATAATAAAAATAAGATACAGATGCACTGTACTGTATGTTATGAACACTGTACAATGTAATGTATTGTAATGTACTGAATAAATAAAAATAAAATTTTGATCGTTGAAACGGAGTTTTAAAAAGTTTCGTCTGAGATTACAATGTACTGTGTAGTAATTACAATTACATGTAAATATTCATTACAACAGTATTTAATATAAAAAAAAACCTTTCATACTGTAAATAACTGCAAATCATTAAGAAAGATTTGACTTGTACATGACATATTACTGTAATATCATTTTTCAATACAACGAACCAAATTACTGGTCTCTCTCGACTTCGTTGTACCAACATTTCTATTAGTATGGATCGGGTAAAACCGCAAATAAAAAGGAAGTCGGAATCATCGAAATGAACAAAATAAAAAGCACGAAGGTTTTTTCTGAAAGGGCCTTGAAGCTGTAGATAGGGAGGGTTTGTAAAACGGGGGAGGAGCCCTAGCTAGAAAAAGTAACCAAATCCTTAAACAGGTCAGGTCAATTGTAAAGAAAGAAAAAAAGTGTTGGAATATCGCCTTTATATACGATTCACCCTCGCTAAATATCCCTCGGCCGTTCTGTTCTCTCTCTTTAGGGGTCATTTAGCATGCTAGAGGACTGTCAAACGCGTTTAACACAAGACATGAGAGAGCAAAAGACGTTGAAAGAGATCCGGAGAAAACAAACCGGAGATCTACGATATATATATTTTTTTTCTATGGGTAAAAAAACAGAAAGAAAATGAGAAAAGTGTATGGGAAATTGACGACGAGAAACACAACAAAGTGCACCTGCAAAAGCACAGAAAGAGAGTGATCATCGAAAGTCAGTCAAGGAGATTTTTGGCTACAATGACGACGCAGATGATGAAGAAACGACAAATAATAAGAAGGAGCCAAAGTTGAAAAGTTTGGTAAAGAAAAGAAAAAAAAAAAAAAAATTGCCTGCCAAAAATGTCAATGTCAAAAATAAAAGTTAAAATAATAATAAAAAAAATTCTTTTTTTTTTTTTTGACCTCTTAAAAATTGTATTTTCGATTCATCGAATGTAAAGAAGAACCTTCTCATTTACAAAAAAAAAATTGTTAACCTTTCTCAGTCTCACTATATCGCGATGTGTCAAATGAAATAGCTTTCCATTTACACGTTTTGCGAGTGTTAAACCACTTCACAACACATAAACCAATATGCAAAAAGCTTATTTTTTAAAATCGCTTTTGTTTGGATCGAGAAATAAAAAAAACACGTACGAATCGTGTGTGTGTTTATAACACACCTTTTTTTAAAAAAAAAAAAAAAAATACAAAATACAAAAAAAAAGTTGTTGGAAAAATAAATAGATACGGGGCTGAAAACCTTCAAACTTTTGAAGCTGGTTGCCAAACGCTGATAACGCAATTATCGCCAATTTCTAAATCCTTATCTTAGAAATAATCTTTATCTTTAAGAACTTATCCTTATCTCCGAACTAATATCTTTATCTCGATGATAATCTTTCAGCTGGTGATAAAAAACCTAGCTCGCTTTTGTTTTGCTCATTATTTAAATGCGTGTTTGCACCGCTTTAATCAATTTGGGTTAAGTCTCAATTGGAAAGTTGAAAGGTCAAAAGGCAAGCATTAACCGTAGAAAATCAACGCAAAATTAAAATTTAGTAAACAATTGAATCGACAAAAAAAAAAAAAAAAAAAAATTCGCAAAAAGTTTCATGTTTATAAAATTTGGCTCGTGTTGTTTTTGAGCTAGTTTTTGATTTAAAAAAGAAAAAATGCAAGCATCTATTTACAGTTTAAAAAAAAATTTAGGAAACATCTCTGTATAACGAACTAATTTTTTCTCGTTTTTTAGGCATCATTCTTGAAAAAAAAGTTGATGAACAATATTTGTAAATAAACAATTCGGTAATATTTTTATAACAATTTTTTTTAACCAAGTAATAATTGTTTTGTAGACAGTGCCTTGCATTTTCTATGAACTTAATTTTGTTGTTCAAAATGAAAATCAACTGCAAAAACAATTGCAAACTGCATTAGCAAAATAATTTCTTGTAATTAAAATTCAGCTATAATAAGACATTTGTTTTGCACAATGTTTTATTCTAATTTAAAACTGTAATTAAATATTCTAAACCTAAATCAAAGTCGAATTAAAAGTTAAAACTTATTAAACCAATCGTCAAGGACTTAAATTTCCCATTCTCAATATTAAAAAAAATAATAATAATAATATAACCTTAATAAATTGTTAAGGCTATTAACAATTTTATTTGACAACTTAATTTCAAATTAGTATACATAATAAAATGTAAAATAATCATCAGTTAAGTCGAACATGTAAGGAGTTGAGACGTGAATTACGACCCGTTCAATTAAAAGGAAAAATGATTCCAGCTTCTAAATTATTATTACAGCAAATTATAGACGTTGTTAAACAAATTCAAAGCCCGAAGTTAACCGTGTTCGAGGTTATAACAAAATGTTAAGAATTCATTAACGGTCCCCCCTCTTAATAAACACGTTTTCCCGCCGGAAACAACACGTCACATGCGCGCGCCCGCTTTAACATCTGTTTCGCACTGGCGTTAAAAAAGATAAACATCGAAATAACCAATAATTTTCTTTTCACGCGCCTCACTAATTAACCCTAAACGTCAAGTAAGAACTCACCTGCGGCTCAATTGATCCGCCGAAGAGAAAGTGACAATTCCCTCGGACATAACGGAACCCGGCACGGAGACTTTCTTCCGTTTCATCGTCGACATCTTTCGTTATTTTAACTACACCACAGACATTTTTTTTTTCTGATTTTCACGTGAATCGAAGATAATAAAATCCAAAAAAAAAATCAGGTTCACATACACAAAAATTAAATTATATCCAAATTTTCAGTAGTATAAAAAAAAATCGATGAACGAAAAATTCAATAATTATTGTTTTGATTTGACAAAATCAAAATTGTAAATTGGAGAATATTATTATTCCGAAATAAGTTTGAAATGAACGCGGGTTTGTCGCACAAATATTGTATATAAAAAAAGTACGGATAGAAAACGTAAAGAGAAATAGGCGAGTAAAATAAAAGCGTTCACACACGAAGACCACCAAACTACGAATGCGAATCAAGAGAGTGGGTTCGTCGTCATCTCTCTCTCTCTCTCTCTCTCTCTTTCCCTCTATCTATCCTTCCTTCTCAACACATTAACTCGCTTACAAATTGTAATTCGCACTCCACCCCCAATTCAAAACTTCTAGGCTTCCCCTCTCTCTCTCTTAAATCTTTCTCCTTCTTGGCTTTGAGTCTTTGAGTCACGTGGCCAAACTGAGTTTTTCGGAGGGAAATACCTGGCTCACTGGTGTTAAGACGTTATTATTATTATCGTGCGGCTGGGTGGGAAGGTGGTGCTGGAGGAATCGTCACAATAAAATTAAGGAACGCCCACCTAGATTGTAAAAATGTATCGTTCAAATCGTAACATCCTGTTACAACACACACCAATTGGCGCACGTGTCATTATCGTTAATGTCGACTCCGCCCACTTATGACGCCTTGATAAGTCCGGATGATTGACAGTTTGAAAGAAGGGAGAAAAATATCATTTTTTTTTTTTTACTTTTTTTTATTATTTTTGGCAGGCACGGCGGGTTATTTTTTTAGGAAGAGATTTTAGTTTTACAGAATTAAATTAATTTTTTAAAGATTACAAAAATTTTTTGTTCTGAAGAAGAAGAAAAAAAGGGAAGATTTAATTTAAATTTTTTAAAATACGGTACTAATTTTTATTAAAATTGTAGTATAATCTGTAATAATTACAGTATATTGATTATTGATTTTATTAACTGGGTTATCAAGGCAAATAATCGAGTCAATTTATTAAAAAGATTAACATAAAAGTCAATTCAAAAAACTACTCGTACCGGTATATTTGCCTATTTTTCGGTCGAGTTGGCACTCATCTTGGATCAGTAAACGAGCAGAAGAGTTCTCAAATTTTACAAGTGAGATTTAGCGAGGATGAAAACAGCATAAAAGACAAATTTTTTAATATTAATTATCAAATTTTATGCTTTAAATATCAACTTTTTAAAACATAACTTGTGCTGTATTTAAATCTTTGCATCTTTGAAGCAGTTAAAAAATAAATAAATATTAAATCAAAAAATATATAATTGTTTTTTTTTTATTATTCTACTCGTACATTTAAAATTTTAAGTTTGAATTTTTTTTCCGACTTTCGATAATAAAATTTATATATTTTTAGCTGGGAGCGTTTATTTCTACGAAACGAAAGGACCAACCCAAAAAAAAAAAATTTCCGGCATTATTAAATTTCTTTTTTAAAAAAAATATTAATGTATGTAATGTATTAACTAAAAACGCAATCTTTCAAAATCTCCAATCATACGCTCTTTGAAACTGACGTCATAATTATTTTCTTCCACAGCGCAATCATAATTTTCCGTGCATATATTGTAATTTCCGCAACCGAGGTTTCTACAACTTCTCGCCATAAACGAAATTTAAATTTAAAAAAAAACCGAATGTTCCGGTGGTAACGAAACACTCGTTTAAAACAAACACTTAATAAAAATTTGACAAGTTAAGTGAACTAAGTTAAAAGAAACGGCCTATTTTCCAGATTTCACGCATATATTACACGCAACATTCGAGCTACCTTCATCTCAATCTCCTTAAAACTCTTTTATTTTTTTTTATTCGCCTTTAAAAAAAAAAAAGGAGAAGATGGAGGTAGGTGGGTGGGTGAAGATGAGAACAACTTTCAAGTTAATTGCTCGTAATAGAGATGTTGTTCTTATCATAATTTGTCGCTCAACCGCACTCGTTAGACCTCGCGTACGGTAATAAGAAACAATTTATAAAAAGATTTTTTTTTTCTATCTTTCATGTAAGTAGTACGAATACCTATGACCAGGTAGAATAGGGCTTGAATTAGGCAACCAACTCCCACTCAATTACAGCGTCTCTGATGGCTGACATCTTAACTGAGCAATTACCTAAAAAATAAAGCCTTGAAGCACCAAAATTCAGAGCGTTGGATGTATGCGCCCGATCTACTGGATCCCAATAGGAGTAACGCGACCAACTCTGCATTAAAAACTCAATAACATTTAATTTTTTTAAAAATACAGTATTATTGTTTGTATTACGGTACTGTGCTTGTTTTTGGCATTTAAAACCGAGTTTACTTCAGTTACATGTATTTTACTTATTTCTTGTCAATTTTTAATGATTAGCATTTTCAAATAAAAAATTTATCGTTCCATACAAAACTTTATTATATTATATTATTAAACCTCATAATATTATTAACGTTTTTAAATACATTTTATCACTTTTTAAATACATGTCATTAATTTACTGACAAAAATAAATAGTTTTTTTTAACGCATTTTATTATTTTTTAACATAATATTTTAAACCTTTTTTTGATTTTGACAAAATGTTGTCTTTTTTTATAGCGGAAGATTATCAATTATTTTTTGGAAAAACAAGTTTACAATTTGTAATGGTTTGATTGGTTAAACTAGAGGTGGGCCTCGCACATGTTATACATGTACAGTAAAATTGATTTGTGTGGTCTGTGTCGAAAAAAAGTTTGAGGAGTGCTGAAAATGTCAGCAAAACCGCAATTCACCTTCATTAAACTTACGGAAAATAAATAAATAAGAATTTGAAAAAATTTTTAAACAAATGTAAAAACAATTATTTTTTTATAATGACATTTAAAATACTGTATTAATAAAAAATCATATTCCTTAATACTGTAATATTTAAAATTAATAATAGTTGCAAGGTAATTTTTTTTTTTACCGAAAAGTAAATTAAATTTTGCTTTATTAATTCGATGCTTTGTAAGCGTCTTTCGAACTTAGTTTGAACTAATTTGTTCTATTTTCATCCGCCCATTATAATTGCTATACCGAAAAAAAAATTATATCGCTAATAATGACATAATAATTATTGTTTCAAATAAAAGACGAAGTTAGTTGACCATAATCAAAGATGTTTTGGAACTTATAACCGGTTCGCATCGGTTTACAATAACCGCAAATATTGACCGGGACATTGTTATAGTATTATTAAAACTTAAAATTATTTATATTGATTGAGTCTAATTTTTAAATAAATTTTTTAAGAAGTCACTAACATTTAATTTGGTTTGAGAATACAGTATCACAAAAATTATTATCAAAAATCCAATTACTTTTACTATAATTGTTTTCTCAAACGACCAGTGAAAATCTTCTAAATAGAAAAAATATTTTTAATACTTAAATTAATAATATTTTTTGATGATACAATCACGTTAAAACGTCCGCGATACTCGTATTACATTACTTTATAACCATTATTTTGTAATTGAAGTCTTTGAACGCTAAAATGTGGCATACGGTACATTTAATTTAAAAAGTTGAACTAACCGATAATATCTTTTTTCTCTCTCGAAAAATTTCCATTACCAGGAAAAATATTAAAGTTAATAAGAAAATAAATTTTGCAAATGCGGCGTTTCAATAATTGGCAAATATGCAAAAGCGTTGTTATTGTATTCTTCGAGCGTAATAAATGTATTAGCGGATCATTAGCAACGCCTACACGACAAAATTCGATATTTTTAATCACCTATTTCCCAGCTTTAAATTGCGATTACGAAAGCGCAATTCAATTTACATATAAATGTGACTTGACAATTTTATCTTTTATTTAAGTTAAAATAATGCGAAAAAAGAAAGGCGCGTAGCCTATACCAAATTACGACAGTGAGTTTGGTGAAATAAAAATACAAGCATTTTCCATAACTAATTATTTGCTTATTTTTAGGCCTTACTATCAGTCAATTAACTGGTTTCGAATGCAATCATATCGTTAAACTAACGAGTATAAATTACTGTACTTTCATTATAATGAATGTGTGTCTAAGCTCGTTTCGCGCCTTCAACAATGACAAAGTCAGAAAAGGAAAATTTGAACGAGCGAAAAGTCGTAAATTAAGAAACGAGCTGCGGTTATTATGCAAAGATGAACTCATAAATAACAATTATTATAAAGCAGTGACCCCCGCCTACTATATCACATCATCTGACCAAATAAAACGTTGCCGAGTCAAGTGGCGAGTGAACATTGTCTCAGCTTCCGTTTTATTAACCAAATTTAAAGAATCTTAACTAACCCACTTGGTTGCAAAAATGGATCAATCACTTTTCATAATAATTAATTTGACGATTTTAGAAGGAATAATTATACACTAGTAAGTTTAAATTGATCAATCAGAGCAAGGCAAAAACGTTGGGGCGGATCTTATTTACGAGTACATAAAATCCACCTAATGAAAGTGACGCTTAGGAATTTAGGAATGGGGTAGGGTTTTCAAATTGAAATTAAAGTAATCTCATAGATTTAATTTGAAAAGTGGGTGTGATTACGATTTACGCAAACTATTTCATTTATCGCATAACATTTATACTCACTAGTTGTTACTCCAGTGATCGAGTTTTATCCTCGATTTATACTGATTTCAGTGTATTCAACTATATGAATATTTCAACTATTTGCTACCGGTAATAAAATAAAAATCTATTTTGTAGTAATCAAAACTTTAAGGCAAAATTAAGTTTCTTAAATCTAGATTTAAAAAATCCGGTAATACGCTAACGAAATCTAATACCAGTATTTACGTTTTTAGCAACCATCCAGCGATTTAGTTTTATGTACATGTAATCCCTGTTTGATACTAATGTTATCTTAGTTACCGTAAACAATGTGACTAAAAATTATGTAATATATTTTTCCAAAAAAAAAAAGATAACAGCAGACATATTAAATGGAATTTAGATAATGAAGAAGAGTTTTTTAATTGAACTAGAATTTCAAATGACTGACATTCTATATGTTTATCTTCTTAAAACATATTCGTAATTGTAGCATTTATATTTCCTTGAAAAATAAATAAACACTGTAAATAATAGTTTAAAAAAACCATTGAAAAAGAAGAAAGAGTAAAAAACAGTATACATGTACTGTAATTATGTTGATGTATCAATTTTTGAAAGTGCGTCAGTGTTAGCCCTACCCTGCAACGGTCACTGCTCGCCTTGTAGTTTGGATTGAAACAAGTTAAATCGGAACACGTTAATTACCCAGTTAAAAGCCAATTTGTCATCCCTGCTGGCGTCAATTAAATAATAAGCTTAAATCATGCAACCGAAGTACACATCGCGAAGCCGGTGTAGAAACCAAGAGAGAGTAATGGGGAGAATGAAGTTAACGAAGGAGAGGGAGGAGATGTAACAGCGTGTGAAACAAAAATAATGTAAAGCTCGGCTTCGTATTCGACTGTTAGCAAAATACTGTAATCCTATCATTAAAAATTAGCAACACAAGACGAAATCAGTTCTCGTTTCGTTCGAGTTGGAGTTCAATTTCCTAAACAAGAACTAAAATAGAAAAAAGCTTTTGTCAGAGGTTGGACATTTCGATTCTTCTGCCTATGCAATTAAGCGAAGACATTGGAGCAGGGAATTGACAATAAAAACTGTCAACTTAAAAACTATAAACTGCCGCGGAAAAAAAATAATAAATCTTCAAATTAGTGAAAATTCGCTAACTTTTATGTTTTATTGCAATCGAGTCGAAACAACGAGCCCCCTCCTATGGTCCAAATCCTCCAATTTTAAATTGACTATCAAAAACAACTCTCCCTATGAGACTGTGACTTTCTTCTTTTTTTTTTTATATTTTTATTACGCCCGAGTTTTAAATTGTTGTGAAGGTATTACTGTATTTTAAAAGATCAACTTTCCATCTTTTATTGGCGTAACATAGTACTGTACAATAATCCCTCGTATTAGGGGAACGCACTATGTGTGATTGAGATTTTGTAGCAAAAATCTAGTAGTCGCGATTTTCAATTCAATATTTACGGTAGGAATGTCGTAACATTGCTAGTGTAACAGGCGAAAATTTCCCGTGAAATTCAATAAAACTGAATTGGTAAATAAAGTAACAGTGGAACAAGTTCTAAAACCAATACAGTATTATGGGGTTATCTGAACATTTGGATTATACTAATCCACTACCGGTAATATATTTACAAATTATTAAATCTCATTTTACGCAGTTTAAAGTTAATATTCATGCCATTTTACAGAAACGTGAAAGCGGTAAAAGACCCCGCGTCCCCGCTTCGTTGGATCCACCAGTTCCCGTACGATCACTGAAGTTAAGCAACGAAGAGCCCGGCTAGTAGTAAGATGGGTGACCACCACCGTACCCTCTACCAAGATATACTTGTACGTATATCTACCTCCTTCTGGGCGACGAACTCCTATGGGGGTGACAGGCTCTGTCTTCCCGCTGTTCTGAGACAGCAAAACCGATACACGATCAACCGATCCCGAATACGATTATGATTATGAATACGATTACGATTATGAATACGAATACAATTATGATTATGTAAAGACAATGAAAGGATTACACCGAAAAAGTAATGAGATTTCCTCGGACCGAACTGATATACCGTAGCGTAAACCTCATATACCTCTCGATTGTGAACCCGATACTGTAACCGATAAAACAGATTTTCGACAATGTTCTTGTAAATAGCGAATGATAATGTTAAAATATCGCTTGTATCCAATCTCCCACGTGGGGCATATTTCAAATAAAAAAAAAAAAAAAAAAAAGATTGGAGTGTCCACTTTCAGAATATGTAGGCCTAACGTTGCATCGATTACAATCAAATTTGCTATTAAAGGTTCGCACATGTGTAAATCTTTTAAACGGGGAGAGAATAGCTCACTCCACACAAAATGTTAAGAACAATAATATAATTATTGGCACCAAACAAAATTTCAAAATTAACTCACCAAAACACAATACAATATTTAAATCATTGATTGCACACAAATAGGATTTCTTACACATTTTGACTATTTTTCACTTTTTTGAAAATTTTAATTTCACTCAAGTTGTTATACAGGGATTTTGTTGTACAAATCATCATATAAAAATGCAATAAAAAATCCATTAAAAATAAAAAAAAAAAGAAAGAAACGCGATTTAAATTTCAAAATGTCTTTTAAGATTTCATGTTAAATCGCGAGTATTAAAAAGTTGAGGTGAGTGTTTGAGCGCCTGAGGGTTAATGGCCCTCCCCACCTGTCAAATTAAAAGAAAGCTTTTGCAGAGAGGGAGGTTGAAGCAGGAGGGGGGGGGGGGGGGAAGGAGGTGATAACTTCAGGATACCTTTCACCTAACTTAACCCCTGTTCATGTCTCGAATTACACCAACCAACCAACCAGAAGCAGCAACAGCATTCTTACTCTTTTGTCATGTTCCCTTCGTTTTACATGAATGACTCGCAGATAACAGCGTGTAAACCCAAATTAACTTGGTACTTATACAGCAATCAGTTGACACTTCCACATTACACCTGCCTGTGCACGTATAATACACACAAACCTATTAATGTTTTATCATAACAATTTAGTAGAGAAAATTAATCGTCCAGTTAACTTAATAATATGTTGTTTAACTTATGCTTTTGAATTACCAAAAACCACCCACGTTAGATAAAGTCGAAAATTAATATACTCGTAGTACCGGTATTTAAAGCGTGCTGCCACGAGTATAGCACTATTTAGTTCATTAAAAATACGTGTTAATAATTACTGTACAGTAAAGTAAAATTTTTTTAGTTTATATTTTAATCGAATGACCATGATAATGGCTTTTGCCCATACCGTCTCCTTTACCGTCA
Source organism: Polydesmus complanatus (assembly GCA_034692225.1). Lineage (NCBI taxonomy): Eukaryota > Metazoa > Arthropoda > Diplopoda > Polydesmida > Polydesmidae > Polydesmus > Polydesmus complanatus. The sequence goes on along the minus strand of JAQGAZ010001077.1, from coordinate 389 downwards.
CCCCCAACAGAATCTAACCGTATTTTGTAAACAGGTAAAAAAAGAATAATATTAACCACATTTTTATAATAATTTCATAAATTTTGGTGCAAATAAAATTATTAAACAACTACTGTATTACTACAAGTATATAAAATCATCTCCAATTAAAAAATAAACCGCCAAAAAAAAAAAAAAAACAATTACTGTACTAAAAACAACGCTAAAATAGAGTAGCCGACTGACTTTGTAAACCAACTACACATGTACATGTACAGTACGGTATTTCAGTTTAGTTTCTACTTTATGCAAGTACTTTCAACCAGTTTTTAAAATACAGTAAAACCCGGATTTAACGCTCTTCAAGGGACCGCAAGAAATTAGCGTTAAATGCGGGAAAGCGCTATAGC